>CM041778.1:221144674-221192087 GCA_023374045.1 Limonium bicolor
ACATGATTATACTCAATGTGCAAATGATTCACATCAATGGTTAAAAAACTGACCGACTTCAATGTCAAAACAAGCTGTGAAAACAAGATTACTTATTCAATATCAAAAGATGAAACATGATTAGACTCCATGTAAAATGATCCATGTCAAATGGTTAAAACCAACTCACTGACCTCGATGTCAAAACTAGCTCAAGACCAAATGTCAAATCAATAAACAAGCGACTTGATGTAAAAATGAAACATACTGACTCGATTTTCATTTGTGTGTGTCATTCATGCATTGACAATATCCCTTTCAGCAAAGCCTAGAGAAATTTCCATTTTTGTTATGTGGATTTCCAGGCTCAAGATTTATTTCCATAAGCTAAGTATGTTCTTAGGCGTTGTCTTTCAAAAGAACCGCTAACGACACGAGCATAAAGGCTTTTTCGTGGAACTTCTCATGTGATGACATTTTTCTCATTGGAAGTCCATGCCGGTATGTTTTTTTAGGGAATTGTGATTTTGAAATGATGGTAATGGCAATCGATTTGAAAAATCGATTGCCCCCAGTATTCTCTTGTCAAAAATCTAGATGCTTCTTTCTTTTCTCACAAGGTGAAAGGCAATTTTAAAGTGGTGCTTCTCTACCTACCTCAAACTGTTTCCTCCTCTAATCCTCTCTTTTTTTGCACAACCATAATTGCTGATATTGTATTCGGCACTTGTTTAACTTACAACTTCGATCCAGTATTTTCACTTAAATAAGCATAAAATGTCAAGTCAGAAGTCTTTACGGGTTGTAATGTGGTCGGGGGTGCAATGAATGTCAAAGGGACCAGGGATATTTTGGTTTTGTGGAGCTTAAGGATGACCAAAGCTGCGACTTGCACCTTCTCCTGGATTCGCGTTCTAGCCCTCATGTGTGAAACAGTCTTGCTACCGTGTGCGGATTTCCCTTTGAGCCTTGGACTTTAATGTTATCCTTACTTTGTTGCCCTTTTTTTTTGGAAACTTGAGGCTTACGGATTCGCCTTTTCATCTTTGGGGTTTTGTGTTTCCCGTTCTCTTCGATTCGCCTTCGAGGTTCTTGTGTTTCCCGATTTTTGAGGGGCTTGGATTTGAGCTCTTGAATCTTGGGTTGTTTACAACCATTTGCAGATTTTCATCACGTTTGTAGTAGTGCAACTTCTCTTTCTGGACTTGGGGCGTCTTCAACCGAGAGTTGGGCTCCTCGCTTCCTTGGTCACCGGGGTACGTAATCATCATGAGATGGCTTTTTGTGGAGCTTTTTTTTTATAAAAAGAATGATGTATGACAGGCTCAGCGGGGCTACCTAGGGTTCAACTTTAGGATCTCACAAGATGTTGGCCTTGTGGCGATTTTGTCCTAAGTGCTTCTTCATTCTTGACATTTTATGTATTTATTCTCGTTACTTTTCTTGGGTCTTAGTGTAAATCAACAAGTATCCTCCTTCAATCAGAGCTATGATGTCAAAACCTTACATTTGCAAGTGGCCTCTTCAAGTGTATAAGATATACACCAAACTCTCAGTGGTTTTACCTCACTGGACTCTCTTCTTATTCTCTTTCAGAAAGATTTATCCAGACATTTGACAAGGAAACTAAAAAAAATGCTCATCCTTAGCCGGATTGCCCCCAGTATTATGTTGAAGATCGTAGGGGAATGATTATATAGCACTTGGGCTCATTGACTTTGTAGGTGAGTGTCTCTCAACATGAAGTTACCCAGCTTTCAGAAAATAAAATTCAAGCCTTGGTGCTCTTTGCTCAGAAAATGATATTTCACACGTCTCTGTTTCAAGGGATATCCATACATAATTGCTGTGAACAACACATAAAGGAATAAAGACCATTTATTTTTATGAACCAAAATGCTTGGACAATGCTAACTAAAGTAGATGAAAAAAAAATCTCAAAAAGAAAATTGAAAACGAAACAAACAACTATTCCACTTTCAACTTCGCTTTAGACGTTGGTGTGGAAAATTCAATCTCCCCTTGATCGATGAGGTCTTGAACTCGATGTCTCAGAGGTCGGCAATCTTCTGTGTCATGACCTGGTAACTGATGGAATTGACAGAATTGATCTAGCAGTTCCCATTTGAGTTGTTTCGATGGAAGGAGTGAGAGGTTGTAGTATCCTGCTCCTCAGCTTTAAGTACTTGGACCATGGGCCGACCTATATCTGTAAATTGTCTTGGTGTTGAGTACTTCCGTGGCCGAGACATGACTTTATGATTCTGGTTCAAGCTCGAGGTTGTTGGATAACATTTACCTCTGGCTGACTTAGTGCTGGAGTTAATGACACCCATTAACTGCGCCATTTTGTAGAATTTTGCACCCCCAAATGTCTTCGGCTGTCCCACTTCAGTTCTCCCTTATGAATCTTCTCTTCTAGGATCCTCACCTGTCCCATCAGCATGTCGAAGTTGGGAAAATAGGTGAAGTTTAGCTGGTCATTGTACTGTTTCTGCATATTTTCCACAATCATCCAGATTGTTCTTGTTCCTCCATCCTTATAGGCATGCCAGCGGCTTTTTCTCCACGTTTGATAAAATCAGACATTGATTCATTCCCCGTCTGCCGGGTGCTGGCCAAGTCGGTTCGAGTGATTTCTAGGTTCTTTACATATTCAAAGTGTTGAAGGAAGGCTTCACACACCTCCTCATAGCTTTTGTGTTCATCTTTTGGGTTAGATACCAGCGCTGAGGGATCTCATCAAGGTAGCGAGCGAAAACTTTGGCCTTTTGCATGTCGTTTAATCTCACGATGGACATCTCCCGGTCAAACATTGTAGGTGGATTTGAGGATCTGAGGCACCTTTGTACACGCTAGTGTAGGTAACTTTAGCTTCGGAGGTAGGTCAACCTCGGGGTACGACCGCATGGAATAGTAGTCAAGACCGACTGGCTTACTTGTTTTCTCCATGCGTTCAATCCTTTTCAACACTCTTTTGAGTTCCTCGGCTAATCGGTTATTAGCGGTGATATCTTCAACCTGTTCTTGTGGTTCCTGAGCTCCCATCGAGTCTGTTTCGATGTAGTCATTGTTGGGTTCGTACAAGGGATTGAGATAGTTCCCCGTGGGTCCGTTTTGGGCACGAGGCGCCATTTGGAGGGTGTGAACCTTGTTCCTCAACTCATCTATGGTAGTGACATATTTGGACTCCAGGGCATCAATGGAGGCCTTGTGTCTAAGCTCCATTGAAGCCAACATGGCTTCTAAGTTAGCTTGATTGCCTTCTCCGGTCGTATTGCCGAGAGTGTCAGGATCCGGGTTGGCAACATGTGGTATCTCCTGCCCTGAAGGGGGAGTCATTTCTGATGAAGAGGAGGTGATTAATTGACGATGTTGATTGTTGATTTCTCTATCTTGCTAGCTCCTTCTACTTCAAAGTGCGAGAGACAAGTTTGAAAAAAAGAAGGTAAATGTTGAGCAGTATGGTGTGATTCTAAAGGAGGCCTAAGAATGGTTAAAGCACATAGCAATTAAAAGCATACATGTCCTCACCATGCAGGTACCAGGTATGGGTACATCCGGAGAGTGCTTGAGGCTTTGGGCCCAGGTAGTGAAGGCATGAGGCTTGCACGTCATCCTCTTCATTTCCCCCACCTTTACGCATCACCCTAAGGTGTGTGTCTCAGGACGGGTCATGCCAAGGCATGACCGATATTTGGTTTTTGGGTAAGGGTACGTTCGGAGAGGTGCTTGGGGCTTTGGGCCCAGGTAGTGAAGGGATGGGGTTTGCACGCCATCCTCCTCATTTCCCCCACTTTTACACATCACCCTACGGTGTGTCTCAGAACGGGCCATGTCTAAGCATGACCGATGATTGGTTTATTTGGACCCTCATCTCTCGCATGAACAAGATAATTAAAATGCATAAGCTAAAAAGGATAATATCATAAAAAGTAAGCCTTGAAGATATAAATTCAAGTTAAGCCCTCTTTCCTAAGTTTAAAATTAAAAACTTAGGTGGTGGTCCCCAGCAGAGTCGCCAGTCTGTGGGCGTTGTTTTTGAACCCTTAAGTATCGAGTTTAAGGCTTCAAGGTTCGATTTGCAATTAGAACAATTAAACTAAAATTATAAAATTAAAGCTTAATTATCCTAACTGGCCCACACAAACCTAGATAGAGTCGCCACCTAAGTTTTAACCTCCTAAACTTGGAAAGGAAAATGTCACGATTTTTAGAGTTATGGGTCCGGGGGCTTGATATGAAATTTCTAAGGGTTCAAATACTTTCATTACCATTTCGAAATTACTTTCCTTTACTATTGTAAACTCTAAGGCTAAGTGTTTGCAACATTATCCTTTTTATCCATGTACCTATATTAGGCCAAACGTGCCAACAATTACCAGTTAATACCAAGTAAGGAGTGTCATTCATCCAAAAGTTTAAACGCAATTCTAAGAGAGTATTAATAACAAAACAAAGAAACTAGAAATTTTTCTAACCTATCGCGCTTACTCCCCTTCTAACTAGTGAACGTAATTTCAATTCAATTTCATAACTTGTAACGACAAGAAAAAAAAACAACGATGATCAAACAATCTAAAACTAACTGAATTAAATTCCAAACAAATTAAAATAATAATAAGAAGAAGAAAAAACAAAAGGCCTAACTAAAAAAAATAGGAAAAAAAAGAAAAGAAAAAGAAACAACAAAAAAAAAGAAGATTGGAAACTCTTGCCCAAACTTTTAAGCATTATCCAGGTACTTATCAGTTTTAATGTATAAAAATATTTCCAAACTCGCATACTCTGAAACGAAGGTTTAATTTTGAATTTCTCCAAGTCGGCACATGCATCAAAGTAGTTTATTAATCATTAATCTATCTTCATTGTTTTATGAAACTCTTCACGTGATTATACTATAACCGAAACCTCTTATTACGGTAATATTCCCGCGGTTATATACCTCATTATATTTTATTTGACTCAGCTTCAAACCGCACGGTAATTAACAAACGTAATACCTGATTCCCAGTTTTATTTCACGTGTACATCTCGAACAAATTGGGATTATGCAGAATTAAGAGAAGGAATGAAATATACCTAATTCTCTTCTTGTTCTCTCACCGTATATCAGGCAAGGAATTGTTTCTCCCCGTTTCTTTCTCCTCTGTACGCGCGGTGACGAACGGTGGTAGAGCCGTAGAGGTACTCAGAGTTATCTCAATTTGAAGTATTTATAGGCACAAACTCCCGATGCAGTAACCGAAGATACCAACTGAGGTGACACCGGTGAACGAAACCGACTCCAGTGATGAGCAACGCTGGTCAATTGTTGTAGTTTTGTTTCATCAACGACTCGGTCGATGAAGAAGATTAACAGTAGTGGGGACGGTGGGTGACGATTAATTTAAGTACCAGCATTGGAAAGGGAATACTCAAACTACTGAGGGACGTTAGTAGCATTGGCGATGGTGAGGAATCTTGAAGCAGCGGTTTTAGATGACAAGGTACTAGAGGTTGACGGTAGTCATGATGAAAAGGAGGTGACGTCGAGAGATGCTTATGTGTGGACTAAGTTCAGAAACGGAGATGGCTGTTTATCGGGATGAAATAAAGCAGAATAGCGCAATGTTTTGATAACGATGAAATGAACAAGTCGAGTAGAATGCCCGTGTGTATGAATGTGACCTGGGTGTATGAATTATCAGTCTGTCCTCTTGTCCCTCCCCCCTTATAACAATTATATAGTGGAAAGAGTGGAGAGGCAGATCAATAAAAGAGGCTCGAGAATCTTAACAACTTAACAAATTTCCGAATTTAAAAAATAAACAAGCTAGTTAACAGGAAGTGAGAGATAAGATTGTAAAGAAAAAAAATAAAAACGTATCTAAAAGAAAACCTTAAAAAACTAAACTATAAATGAGTAAAAATTTCAAAGTCACCTAAAAAAATGAGGGAATTTCGAAAAACATTGTTTTGTTAACAAAATAAACTACTAGTAAAATAGAAATGATTTTTTTTTTTTTTTGTATTTGAATTAAGAGAATAAAAAAGGGATAAGGATGAAAAATAACAATAAGAATTATCTAGAAAAAAAAGAATGGATAATCAATGCGAATATAATTTTTGTTTGTTTTTTTATTAAAGCACGTTTCAAAAGATTTTTTTTTTGTGTTTTGGATTTTTTTTGAAAGAAAATAAACTATCAATGAAAATAGAAAGAAACATTTTTTTTTGGCTTTTTCACAAATAGAATCTAATTTTGAAAATTATAAATAAAAGAAGAAAAGAAAGAGAAGGATCAAGCAGAAAACAAAAACTACAAAATCGGCTTGTCATTAAATAGACTCGAACCATTGACCTCTTGTATCTCCTCCCTCTTCTCTACCCTTATGCCAATATAATTTCATGTCAAACATACCACCTATCTCAGTTTTTATGCTATCATTGATCATATATGAACCTTATCCCCTCAAAGACCTAGAAACACCCCTTTTCGCTCAAATGGGGTAAAAAATTTGGGTATAACACTTAGTAATTAATATTGTTTGTTGTATGTGTATACATATAACAATAACTAAATTTTTTCTTTATCAGGTCTCACTACATTTAAGTCTGTGAACCACCTTTCTTATTTCCAGCCTGTTCCATCACCATTACAGTAAGTAATTGAACCTTGGTTTTTGTTTAATAAATGCAATGATTTATTGAAATATAAATGCTAGTGTATAGTTTGGGTTGGAACCTTAGATTTAGGCTAGCTAGCTTATTTGATACGCATCCAGCCACGCTTCTTGAAATACCCCGACCTTAAAAATGGCGATTAAATTATCCTAATAGGTATTTAAGAGCCTAATAGTGCTTAAGTAATATTGGTAAGGAAAAATAAATCCAAAAGAAATAAAGAAACGCTTAAAAAGCGGGAAACGCTAAATAAGCGTTAAATAACCATAGGAGGTATGAAACCTCGGTTAGCGTATTGTAAGGATTCTAAAGGCTTAATTAAGTCTAAATAAATATTAGGGAACAAATCCCGAAGAAAACGGATCCTTAAAACGGATTAAAAACACAAACGAACCTTAAAGCGCGTTTTTTCGAGGAAACCGGGAAAAACGTGACTTTAAGCGGGTTAAATAGACCCGTAATAATTTTGGTCAACCAAATAGTCATTAGCAAATTATAATGAGGGTCTAGAATTAATAAAATTAATTAAATGAGGAAATTCCGGAAAACGGGTTCCGGGAATGAATAGTGCAACAAAAATGAAAGTTGTGGGGTAAGAGTATAAATAAGCAAAGTTAGTGTGTCCACTTTGCAAATAAAAATTTAAAACACACTGGTGTGTGTGGGTGTAGCCGTCCAGCATCTCCTTCCCCCCTTCCTTAATTGGTCCTAATACACTACAAGACAAAGGAAGAAAAGGAAATGAAAGTACAAAAGTAAAGAAGCTTTTCTCTAAAACCCACTCCCTCACGTTTTATTTTCTTCTCTACTGGCTTCTTCTTCCTCCTGGGCGCAGCAATGGCGATTTCTCATCCCACCTCCAGCTCCTCTCTTCTTCTCCATTTTTGAGTGCCCAAATCAACTCCAAACCAAACAAAAAATTACACCACTGCACTCATCTCTTCAAGAGCTTTCTTTTCCACCCTTTAAAAATCGAAAAGCTCACAACTTCTCACCATGGCTGTAGCACATTTTGGAGCTTGAAGACCCTCATTGCGACCCCCTTCATCTCCTCTTGGTTCTAAGGTAAAAATAGCCTTCAAAGTTCAATTTTTTTTCTAGCCTTTTGGGGCAAAACGAAAATCTGAAATTTGCTTAGTTCTTCTCCTTCTTCTAGCCGGTTTTGGTGACTTGTTTTGGAGCTGGAAACCCCTTCTCTTTGCTGTTCAAAAGCCTCTTTAAGAGCCTAAGGTAATATCCTCTTGTAAACCCTAGATTGTGTAAAGTGTGAGATTTGGTTAATGGATCATTTTATAAGTTGTACGGTATGGGGTGTTTGGCTGTAGCTTGCCGGTTTGGTGGGGAAAAGATTGAATAAGAATTCAAGAAACAAGGAAGAAGGAAGAAGGAGAGGGAAGGAAGAAAAAGAAAAGCTAGGAAAAACACAAGGTAAAGACACACACCTTGAACTAGTTTTGATTGTGTGTTTGCAACAGTTTTAATGTTTTAAAAGGAGGAATTCGAATGATTTGGATAATGTATTATGTTATGGTATAATGAGGAAGGTGTTAGGGTGTTTTAGAATGGTTTGGATGACGTTTATGAACTTGGAGACTAAAGAAAAACAATGGTTGTGGTGCAGGAAAAATACTTGTGGATTTAGTTAACTTGTGTGCTGTTAGAATTCCTTGTGGGATTTGGTTAGTGATGATGATTAGAACTGGAAAAATTATGTTGTGGGAGTGTCCAATAATGTAGGGAAGCTATGGCGAATTTTCTGTAGCATTGTGGAGGACTTAGTTGCTTAAATTGGGTAGAAACAGTTTTGAAGACTAGTTGTGTTCTAGGCGGAGTTTAGATAGTTAATGACGTGGGAAATTAATTGAGGAAGGAGTGTATATGTGGGGAGGTTGTATAAGAGTAATAATGTTTATGGTAAAGGTGGAAGGACAATAGAAATGAAGCTAGGAGTTAAGAAACAACAAGAAACAAAAACTGCACTTGGTGCCTTAGGAGATGTGAGTGAGACTATGTAAGTTGGCTAGATTTTTAATGGGCGATTGAACCAAATGATTTATGTTGGTTTGGAGTGTTTTAATGATGCTAAAACATATTTGGATACTTAGGAAAAGATTAGGGAAGAACTGGGTGAAAGACTAAGCTTAAAACAAAAACTGAAGCGTACAATCTGTTGAAACCGTAGCAGGGTCCGGGACTTAGGTCCAGGACCAAGTCCCGGACCACCCCCTAAAAATTGGTCGAGATTGCCTTACTGAACTGGTCCGGGACTTAGCTTAAGCATAAGGACCCGGACCACCCACCTAAAACACGCCGAGACTTTCAACCATCATTGGTCCGGGACTTAGGTCCCTGCTAAGGTCCCGGACCATATACAAAAATCGACCCGAGAGTTGGGATTCCACCTGGTCCGGGACTTAAGTCCCATACCAAGTCCCGGACCCACCTGAAAGTGGCTTGAAACTTATGAAACTTGCATTATAAGATGGGGATTGGTTGGGTAATGGATTTATGAGATGATTAGGACTTAATTAATGATGTTTTAAGGTGATTAAGGGCTTGAACAAGTTAAGAAAGAATGTAAGCCAAATAACTTAAGTGTGGAAGTTAAAATACCTTGACTTAGGTATTATAAGTCGGTACCCGTAAAAGATGAAGTCGCTAGGTTAATTATAGGTTATTAACCGTACGACTTCGTGACATGTTATATAGGACCCGAATAGTCAAACCGAAGGTGAACGAAG
Source organism: Limonium bicolor (assembly GCA_023374045.1). Taxonomy (NCBI): domain Eukaryota; kingdom Viridiplantae; phylum Streptophyta; class Magnoliopsida; order Caryophyllales; family Plumbaginaceae; genus Limonium; species Limonium bicolor. The sequence goes on from CM041778.1 coordinate 221,154,061, forward strand.
GTCCGAGATCGACGGTGTACGGTATGATTTCTTCATGCCCTGTATCCTAACTTGGTTACCCCGATTTGTGTGCTTATTTGATCACCTAAATAAGATAAATGCACGAATCGGATTTTAATGCACCTACTTGTGCTTGTCCTATTTTGTTCTTGCTACATTGCCTTGAACATTTAGTTTGTATAATTCATGAAAAGAATGGATAAGGATGAGGCGTATGCATATCTTGTTGCGTGTTGTGTAAGGTATTATTCCTTGATTGTGGATGATGTCTTAGACGTTAATGTGCTCTTCTCACTAGTCGAGTGTGTGACGCCATGGTTGAGTTGTGGATGAATTGGAAGGTTGTGATTGTAAGTGAAGTGTGGTTTGATTGGTTATGGTAACCTTGATTGAATTGTTGTATGACTGTGGAAGTTTGAATATTGTTGTTGACTTCTCACTAACTCCCTAACCAACTAACATTCTAACTTTGAGAATTTGGATTGGAGCATTTGGGAGAATTTGAGGAGTCCGATATAGTTTCGGCCACGCGTGAGGATGAGGTTGCAAGAGAGATTGTTAACCGATTCCTGGCTATAATCTTTTCCACGGTCCAAACCCCTTAAATGGGTAGCAACCTGGTTAAGTGAGCCAACTTTGAGCCCGGTGGTGGGATAGCCTTATCCCTGCCCGGAGGTCATACCGACTTAACATTGAGTATTGGCAAGAGAAGGAAAATTGATTGAGGAGGACTTGGTTTGTTTGAGTTGATGATCTTGAGTATTGAGATAATGACATCCGATTAACCCGGATGCTAATTGGGCTAACCCATTGTGAAGTTGATTAAGGTCGAACCTTGGTTGGTGATTGTGAACTTTGTGCTTGTTGGATTGAGTTGCCTTTGTGAATTGAGTATTGATTGAGTTGCCTTTGTGCATTGAGTATTGATTGAGTTGCCCTTGTGCATTGGGTATTGATTGAGACCTTGAGTACTGTGCGTGGAGTATTGATTGAGACTTGAGTATTGAGTATTTATTGAATGTAGACTTGAGCTGTAATTTTGAGTATTGAGTTTGAGACTGAAAGTAAGAGAATTTGAGTAAGTGTAACCCGAGTGAGTGGGTGACAATGTAGAATGAGTTGATGCATAGTGAGGTATAACCCTCAAGTCTAAGCATACAATAAACAAAACTAACCTCTTGATGTGTGTGTTAGTGTTTGTGTTCAATGTTGAACTGCGATTGTGTTGACATACAAATATAATGTATTGTTGTCTTGCATGCTGTTTGAAATAAAATGAACCGCATGCTCTCGACCAATTAGTCGGCGTACCCTCGCTAGTACGCGGGGTATGCGGAAGTCATATTCAGCGTAAGCTGACCCCCTAGGGGGAACGTTTTTAGTGTGCAGGTACCCGAAGTGAATATGATCACTGTAAGAGACCGACAGCTAAGCCGGACACCGTTCGAGAGTAGGACGGGGTTATTAATGATATGGGTAGTTGTTAAAGCAATTGTATATTGTATATTGTGGGATGTAAGACCCACAAGGTCATGGATACACTCGGGAAATTGTAGATACTCGGTATAGTTTTGAATGGAGATGGTATTTGTATAAATTGGATTTGAAGGTTGTATTTGGTTTAGGAATTGGTTAAGTATCGGAAGTATCGTTTATATAGTGTACTCGGTATAAGACCCATCAGACCGATATTGTATTTGTTGTTGTGATTGAGTTTGGATTGGCCTAGTTAGTCACGTGAGTGACTAACGGCATTGTTTCACCCCCGGTTGAGTTGGAATTACCGCTGCGTTGTTGTTGATATATGAGACAGGTTAGAGGATAATGGTGTGATTACCGGTAGGGGTGTTACAAAAAGTGGTATCAGAGCGAAGTATCGCTCTGATGGTCTGAATACCGAGTTAGGAATTAGAAACTTAGGGCTAAGGGTTGAGTGTTAGCGTGTGAGGTACGCTAGTTAGGAACTTCCAGTGTGATCTAGATACCTACATAACCAATCCCGCCCTCCGCAACCCCTGTTATAAGTTGGGGAAAGGAGCGCCAGAGAGATGGAAAGACCTCTCATACTCGGGAAAACCCGATCTGGCAGTTGTAGGATAAACTTTGTAAAGAGAAAGAACCTGTCATACGGTAGATTCCAAGAGTTGGAAATCCCGAAGACGGTTCCCGTTGAACGACAATAACCGCACCCAACGGCAGTTGATTGGAGATCCTAACCAGAGGATAACTAAATTTGCGGCACCATGGGGCGACGTGCTTCGCAGTCGCGAGAACCATGCGCAGCCAACAAGAAGGGAAACATAGCTACACCATGAGCAGAAAAGCAGAGTAACAGAACTGAGATGAGAGAGTCTACGGATAATGCGTGACAATATCGTCAACGGTAAACAAACCGACTAAGGGATTAGTCAAGGTTGGATAAACTCCAAACCTACAACGCCAAAGGGCGGTAATACCCAATAACATAGTTTGGACAACTATGAGAGTAATCATTATGCTTACACTAACAGGACTACCACGTAGTTCCTAAGGATTAGCCAAACCTTGGTAACCACCATAAAGGTGTGAGAACAAGCAACGAAGCAAGGTACATGAAGTACCACAAGGATCGGGAAGCACCCGAATTAACAACAACCTTGTCAAGAACACCGAGAAGCTACTCAGGAATTGATCACTAAGATCAAAATGGATGGAAGAGCCAATAAAACCACCAAGTATGGATGGAAAACAATACTGCAACCGGTGTAAGGTAACCTAAAAACCGACGTACCCGCGCACTTGCCAAGGCAAGTGCAGAAACAACAAGACAAGTTGGAGGACGTTAAATGACTAACAAGTACTTACTAAGTACCACTATAGAGATGGAAGCAATCATAGGATCGCCAATCCTAAGAACTTGAAGAATCAACCTTGGAAAGGCCTAACGGCCCGACCATTACATTAATGAACATACCAGTCAGCAGGAAGCTATACTTGGTCAAAGACCCCAAGCATGGCAATGCCATGAGGATCTTCTTTCAAACCCAAGATTTTTAATTCGAAGCCGGAAATTTCCTTTTAAAAACCATAACCCTTTTCTCGTAGACCTCAGTTTTAAAACCAAACCAGAAGAATCACGGTAAGTATCATAGAAGGATACAAGAGGAGTTGACAATAGAATACTTCACCTAGGCGTGTGACGAACTCTACGAGTGTACCTAAATACGGGTTGTGGGACGACCGCACTCCGAAGGAGCTTGTGGGCCTGACAGACCATTGTGAGTTAGTCAGGTAAGTGGTAACGTACCAATAAGGTACCCCACGTATGTATACATGTAGTGTACGAAACAGGAAGTAGTCAGCTCCGTTCTACGGACCATAAGTGAATTCAAACCCGAACAGTTGGATACCTCGAACCATCGAAGGAACTCAGATTAGCTTACAAGCTAAAGGAGTCAAGAACTTACCCAAGAGGACGATTAAGAGTTAAAAAGTGCGAGAAGCACTAGTAATTGATCAAGGACGTTGGATATGTCTCAAGAATTTGAAACAAAAGCATGAAATAGCCGGAATGGATACCCGGTCTAAACACAGCAAGGCAAATGCCTATCATGAACACACAAATGTTCAAAGAACAAAGTGAAATACCTAGAGTGATCATCTAAGGTACCGGAGGATACCGTTCACCACCGAAGGAAATACCAACACGGTTAAAACCATAAGAAAAGTATTGTAGTCTACCCCAAGAATGGGAGACGCATAACCCTAAATGGGACAACTTGAAATCCAGAACCGCAATGCGGAGAGGACAGAACATACTAAAATGTTAGCCAAAGGTAATGGCATAACATGATAACACCCAGGAGCAATCCTTAAAGAGTGCCGAATTAAGTGTCGTGATAAGAGCACAAGAATTACAACGAACACTCGGTTAGAACACCGAGGGGATCCCACTTACCAGGGGATACCCTAAATAATTAAATGGTACCGATCAATACCAAAATACTTAAAGGACCTCCAAGAAATGGAAGCGTGATGCGATGACCTTACCATGGATCCCAGTAGTACCTCCAAGCCACTTGACGGCATACGGAATAATGCAAATATATGTGAGCCACCTAATAAGAGCAGAGCTCTAAGCAATGGGGCTAGTATGCCATGAAACCACTACTATACATAGATCCAACGGTTGCAAAACCGGTTATGGACCCTACGGGAGTTGCCAAGAACGGCACCAGTAAAATTGTTTAATAACCAACGAGCAGGGACACCCCTCGTTAATGTGAGACCGCAAGAGCGGTGAACACATAGACCCCAAAGGAGGGAATACTATCAGGGAATGTTTGGAAATATATCTCTTTTGGAACTACTAATGTAGTGAATTTTGAGCATGCCAGTATTGCCAAGCAATGTGGAAATAAGCTATTATAGCAATTGTTGACAACCAAGGAGTAACCAGTTCAGAAGAAACACAGTAGGTGGGAAACGTGTAGTATAAGTAAATAACGCTCAAGGAGCCCAGAAATAGGGAAGAATGTCATATGCTATAACCAACCAAATAAATGGTGAACCATTGTGTAAATGGTAGAGATACATGAGCAGAAGCTAAGGTAATAGCGGATGCCATGAAAACCGATGTCGTAAATAAATACGAACATGGTGCGCAGCAAGCGACCAATACATGAGAATAAGTCACAATGTTATGGTGTTGATCAATAAAGGGTTAGACGGACCGAGAGAGAAGAGTAGTAAGTAGTAACAAGGAAACAATATTCATTCATGTTGCTAATCTCACAAGAGAGTTACTGCCCAGGAGTTTACGCCTCTGCACTCTGTAGGACTGAGTGTTTTGGTATTGCACTTGTGCAGTAATGATCGAGTGGGATAGCTAGGAAGTTAGGAAGATAACAGTTATGGTAAAAGGTAGAAGGAAACGTACGAGGTCATAAGGACCGAAGCATAGAAAATGCAAGTCATAATTCAGAAGCTACTGACAACAGAGGAAGCACTACAACTAAGTAGTGGCTTAACCTCAACCGACAATAAGTCGGAGGAATCAAGTGAATAACCACGAAAATATACAATAGTATGTACATAGATTCCAAAGAGCTGGATAGAAAACCTGTAACTCATTGAGTTCGCGTGCGATAAAAGAATACCACGCTTGATTAATAAACCTTATTCCCAAGATAAAAAGGGATAAAAGGGGTGATGTATAACACATTAAACATAACGAGTAGGGTAAATAAACCCTAAGTTATCAGGGTCGCGCAGCAGAAGCTAGTGGGCCCAAAATCTAAGGTTTAATACACCTAGTAAATGAATGGCTAATTATCAATGCCTGCAAGCCTCTAAGGCTAGAATCGAACCCGGTTAAGAGTTAAACAACTCCGATGAGGATTCTTGGTACAGGGACTAACCAACAATATGGCTAAGACCCTTTAACCAGAATACATTGTATAATAGACCGCATGGAAGTCGAACCACTCCGTGACGGCTAGACGCCTTACACCTATGTCCGATGTTGACACATGGTAGATTACGTGGGCGTAATCCCTTTTTAAGGGGGGTAGGGCAAAAACCGCGAAATGTATGTTTTACGTGATAGGGCGTAAACTACAATGCGCATAGCGCAAAAGTATTTGTTGTGATAATTGGCACTTATGTTACATAAACATATGTAGCCATTCATAATGTAATTAAGGTTGATTGTGAGATTTGAGGTGGGAAGAAGTATTGATTGTGAGAAAGTTGAGGTGAATGGAGTAGAGAAACTCCATGGGGAATGAGAACCCCGATTGGTAATGATTTGGGAAATGAGTATGTTTGAGGAGTTTGATGAGTATAAATTGGTGTGAAACTGGTGTTGAGCCTAGTGGGAATTGAGTCCCCTAGGTGACTTGAGTTGATTTGATTTCTCTTGTAAATGATTGAGGATAGAAATTGATTGTATTTGTGAACAATTTGGGTATTGGAAAACTAATTGGAGACTAACTTTGAACTTCTTAGGTAGGTAGTTGGAAGTAATTAAGTAACAATTGATGATAAGGCTAATGGAGCAATAGTTGATGGTAGGAGTAGTAATGAATAAATGAATTTTAGGAATTGGTGAATGTATGGTTGTATGTGTATGACTAGAAAGATTATGAAGATAGAAAATGGACATAATCTATGATTTGGATTGTTTGAAACGGATGTGGGAAGTCGAACTTGATCCTGATCAGATCAAGGGAAACCGAACACAAATTGGGGTGGAAAGATAGTTCAACACTGATGCTGATCACATCAGGGTCGAATGATTCTTGAAGCTCCCCTCAAGTGGTCACAAGAATCACACATAGGATAGAAGTAAGGAATACAAATTGGAATTTGGAGTTGTGTGTTTAGAAAGACTTCTAGTTAGTAGTTGTGAAGGATTTGCCCTTAGACTGGGGATTGAGAACTTGTTGGAAGTTTATGCCGGAGAACGGTGGTAGTGTAGCATATTGTATTATTCCAAGGGCAGCAGGACATAGAGGAGTCCTGTGTCTATATGACCGGAGTGCCTGCGGGATTGTAATGTGTATTGCATTGTTTTGGGGATAGCTTTGCGCTGTATGTATGTATGTATAAATTTTGTAATGTGGAACCAGTTTGTTGGATGCAATGCGGATTGGAGTGATTATGGTACATTGGTATGAAATGGTATGTATAGACTTTGAGTAACGGATTTGGGGATTTGTGAGGAGGAAGAATGTATGACTTTGGTATTAGGCATATATGTATGAGCAAGTATCGTAAACTTATAACCTCGAACAACTTTGAGGACAAAGTTCTTAAGGGGGTAGATTGAAATACCCCGACCTTAAAAATGGCGATTAAATTATCCTAATAGGTATTTAAGAGCCTAATAGTGCTTAAGTAATATTGGTAAGGAAAAAAATCCAAAAGAAATAAAGAAACGCTTAAAAAGCGGGAAACGCTAAATAAGCGTTAAATAACCATAGGAGGTATGAAACCTCGGTTAGCGTATTGTAAGGATTCTAAAGGCTTAATTAAGTCTAAATAAATATTAGGGAACAAATCCCGAAGAAAACGGATCCTTAAAACGGATTAAAAACACAAACGAACCTTAAAGCGCGTTTTTTCGAGGAAACCGGGAAAAACGTGACTTTAAGCGGGTTAAATAGACCCGTAATAATTTTGGTCAACCAAATAGTCATTAGCAAATTATAATGAGGGTCTAGAATTAATAAAATTAATTAAACGAGGAAATTCCGGAAAACGGGTTCCGGGAATGAATAGTGCAACAAAAATGAAAGTTGTGGGGTAAGAGTATAAATAAGCAAAGTTAGTGTGTCCACTTTGCAAATAAAAATTTAAAACACACTGGTGTGTGTGGGTGTAGCCGTCCAGCATCTCCTTCCCCCCTTCCTTAATTGGTCCTAATACACTACAAGACAAAGGAAGAAAAGGAAATGAAAGTACAAAAGTAAAAGAAGCTTTTCTCTCTCCTAAACCCCCACTCCCTCACGTTTTATTTTCTTCTCTACTGGCTTCTTCTTCCTCCTGGGCGCAGCAATGGCGATTTCTCATCCCACCTCCAGCTCCTCTCTTCTTCTCCATTTTTGAGTGCCCAAATCAACTCCAAACTCAACAAAAATTACACCACTGCACTCATCTCTTCAAGAGCTTTCTTTTCCACCCTTTAAAAATCGAAAAGCTCACAACTTCTCACCATGGCTGTAGCACATTTTGGAGCTTGAAGACCCTCATTGCGACCCCCTTCATCTCCTCTTGGTTCTAAGGTAAAAATAGCCTTCAAAGTTCAATTTTTTTTCTAGCCTTTTGGGGCAAAACGAAAATCTGAAATTTGCTTAGTTCTTCTCCTTCTTCTAGCCGGTTTTGGTGACTTGTTTTGGAGCTGGAAACCCCTTCTCTTTGCTGTTCAAAAGCCTCTTTAAGAGCCTAAGGTAATATCCTCTTGTAAACCCTAGATTGTGTAAAGTGTGAGATTTGGTTAATGGATCATTTTATAAGTTGTACGGTATGGGGTGTTTGGCTGTAGCTTGCCGGTTTGGTGGGGAAAAGATTGAATAAGAATTCAAGAAACAAGGAAGAAGGAAGAAGGAGAGGGAAGGAAGAAAAAGAAAAGCTAGGAAAAACACAAGGTAAAGACACACACCTTGAACTAGTTTTGATTGTGTGTTTGCAACAGTTTTAATGTTTAAAAAGGAGGAATTCGAATGATTTGGATAATGTATTATGTTATGGTATAATGAGGAAGGTGTTAGTGTTTTTAGAATGGTTTGGATGACGTTTATGAACTTGGAGACTAAAGAAAAACAATGGTTGTGGTGCAGGAAAAATACTTGTGGATTTAGTTAACTTGTGTGCTGTTAGAATTCCTTGTGGGATTTGGTTAGTGATGATGATTAGAACTGGAAAAATTATGTTGTGGGAGTGTCCAATAATGTAGGGAAGCTATGGCGAATTTTCTGTAGCATTGTGGAGGACTTAGTTGCTTAAATTGGGTAGAAACAGTTTTGAAGACTAGTTGTGTTCTAGGCGGAGTTTAGATAGTTAATGACGTGGGAAATTAATTGAGGAAGGAGTGTATATGTGGGGAGGTTGTATAAGAGTAATAATGTTTATGGTAAAGGTGGAAGGACAATAGAAATGAAGCTAGGAGTTAAGAAACAACAAGAAACAAAAACTGCACTTGGTGCCTTAGGAGATGTGAGTGAGACTATGTAAGTTGGCTAGATTTTTAATGGGCGATTGAACCAAATGATTTATGTTGGTTTGGAGTGTTTTAATGATGCTAAAACATATTTGGATACTTAGGAAAAGATTAGGGAAGAACTGGGTGAAAGACTAAGCTTAAAACAAAAACTGAAGCGTACAATCTGTTGAAACCGTAGCAGGGTCCGGGACTTAGGTCCAGGACCAAGTCCCGGACCACCCCCTAAAAATTGGTCGAGATTGCCTTACTGAACTGGTCCGGGACTTAGCTTAAGCATAAGGACCCGGACCACCCACCTAAAACACGCCGAGACTTTCAACCATCATTGGTCCGGGACTTAGGTCCCTGCTAAGGTCCCGGACCATATACAAAAATCGACCCGAGAGTTGGGATTCCACCTGGTCCGGGACTTAAGTCCCATACCAAGTCCCGGACCCACCTGAAAGTGGCTTGAAACTTATGAAACTTGCATTATAAGATGGGGATTGGTTGGGTAATGGATTTATGAGATGATTAGGACTTAATTAATGATGTTTTAAGGTGATTAAGGGCTTGAACAAGTTAAGAAAGAATGTAAGCCAAATAACTTAAGTGTGGAAGTTAAAATACCTTGACTTAGGTATTATAAGTCGGTACCCGTAAAAGATGAAGTCGCTAGGTTAATTATAGGTTATTAACCGTACGACTTCGTGACATGTTATATAGGACCCGAATAGTCAAACCGAAGGTGAACGAAGGTCCGAGATCGACGGTGTACGGTATGATTTCTTCATGCCCTGTATCCTAACTTGGTTACCCCGATTTGTGTGCTTATTTGATCACCTAAATAAGATAAATGCACGAATCGGATTTTAATGCACCTACTTGTGCTTGTCCTATTTTGTTCTTGCTACATTGCCTTGAACATTTAGTTTGTATAATTCATGAAAAGAATGGATAAGGATGAGGCGTATGCATATCTTGTTGCGTGTTGTGTAAGGTATTATTCCTTGATTGTGGATGATGTCTTAGACGTTAATGTGCTCTTCTCACTAGTCGAGTGTGTGACGCCATGGTTGAGTTGTGGATGAATTGGAAGGTTGTGATTGTAAGTGAAGTGTGGTTTGATTGGTTATGGTAACCTTGATTGAATTGTTGTATGACTGTGGAAGTTTGAATATTGTTGTTGACTTCTCACTAACTCCCTAACCAACTAACATTCTAACTTTGAGAATTTGGATTGGAGCATTTGGGAGAATTTGAGGAGTCCGATATAGTTTCGGCCACGCGTGAGGATGAGGTTGCAAGAGAGATTGTTAACCGATTCCTGGCTATAATCTTTTCCACGGTCCAAACCCCTTAAATGGGTAGCAACCTGGTTAAGTGAGCCAACTTTGAGCCCGGTGGTGGGATAGCCTTATCCCTGCCCGGAGGTCATACCGACTTAACATTGAGTATTGGCAAGAGAAGGAAAATTGATTGAGGAGGACTTGGTTTGTTTGAGTTGATGATCTTGAGTATTGAGATAATGACATCCGATTAACCCGGATGCTAATTGGGCTAACCCATTGTGAAGTTGATTAAGGTCGAACCTTGGTTGGTGATTGTGAACTTTGTGCTTATTGGATTGAGTTGCCTTTGTGAATTGAGTATTGATTGAGTTGCCTTTGTGCATTGAGTATTGATTGAGTTGCCCTGGTGCATTGGGTATTGATTGAGACCTTGAGTACTGTGCGTGGAGTATTGATTGAGACTTGAGTATTGAGTATTGAGTATTGAATGTAGACTTGAGCTGTAATTTTGAGTATTGAGTTTGAGACTGAAAGTAAGAGAATTTGAGTAAGTGTAACCCGAGTGAGTGGGTGACAATGTAGAATGAGTTGATGCATAGTGAGGTATAACCCTCAAGTCTAAGCATACAATAAACAAAACTAACCTCTTGATGTGTGTGTTAGTGTTTGTGTTCAATGTTGAACTGCGATTGTGTTGACATACAAATATAATGTATTGTTGTCTTGCATGCTGTTTGAAATAAAATGAACCGCATGCTCTCGACCAATTAGTCGGCGTACCCTCGCTAGTACGCGGGGTATGCGGAAGTCATATTCAGCGTAAGCTGACCCCCTATGGGGACTTTTTAGTGTGCAGGTACCCGAAGTGAATATGATCACTGTAAGAGACCGACAGCTAAGCCGGACACCGTTCGAGAGTAGGACGGGGTTATTAATGATATGGGTAGTTGTTAAAGCAACTATAATTGTATATTGTGGGATGTAAGACCCACAAGGTCATGGATACACTCGGGAAATTGTAGATACTCGGTATAGTTTTGAATGGAGATGGTATTTGTATAAATTGGATTTGAAGGTTGTATTTGGTTTAGGAATTGGTTAAGTATCGGAAGTATCGTTTATATAGTGTACTCGGTATAAGACCCATCAGACCGATATTGTATTTGTTGTTGTGATTGAGTTTGGATTGGCCTAGTTAGTCACGTGAGTGACTAACGGCATTGTTTCACCCCCGGTTGAGTTGGAATTACCGCTGCGTTGTTGTTGATATATGAGACAGGTTAGAGGATAATGGTGTGATTACCGGTAGGGGTGTTACAAAAAGTGGTATCAGAGCGAAGTATCGCTCTGATGGTCTGAAATACCGAGTTAGGAATTAGAAACTTAGGGCTAAGGGTTGAGTGTTAGCGTGTGAGGTACGCTAGTTAGGAACTTCCAGTGTGATCTAGATACCTACATAACCAATCCCGCCCTCCGCAACCCCTGTTATAAGTTGGGGAAAGGAGCGCCAGAGAGATGGAAAGACCTCTCATACTCGGGAAAACCCGATCTGGCAGTTGTAGGATAAACTTTGTAAAGAGAAAGAACCTGTCATACGGTAGATTCCAAGAGTTGGAAATCCCGAAGACGGTTCCCGTTGAACGACAATAACCGCACCCAACGGCAGTTGATTGGAGATCCTAACCAGAGGATAACTAAATTTGCGGCACCATGGGGGACGTGCTTCGCAGTCACGAGAACCATGCGCAGCCAACAAGAAGGGAAACATAGCTACACCATGAGCAGAAAAGCAGAGTAACAGAACTGAGATGAGAGAGTCTACGGACTATAATGCGTGACAATATCGTCAACGGTAAACAAACCGACTAAGGGATTAGTCAAGGTTGGATAGACTCCAAACCTACAACGCCAAAGGTTGGATAGACTCCAAACCTACATGCCACACTATAGAAGATAGACTTTTCATGGAGACAATGTTGAAGATAATGACGTGTCCTCGTACATTCATTGTAACACCCCAACTACTAATCGCATGATTACCGTTTAATCTTCCCGGTCGTCTCCATTGAAATCACATCGAATATCAAATCTCCTATGGTGTTACCACCGTTAGTCACCCACGTGACTGACAAGGCCTATTCAACTTCCTTGTTACGGTCTAACTGACTAGATAATTCCCCAAGTTAATACACAACATAAACCATAATCCACAAATTATACCAAGTTTAATACAATTCATAAATCCAAATATAGATTCCTTTCTTTCTTATCTACATATGTACATGAGTGTAATATAACTACCCATGTAAAGCAAGTCCGAATAAATAAAGGACTTCTACCCCATCATACTCTCGAGCAGGTAACATCTTCGGTTGTGTACCTGTAAAATAAATGGTTGGCCCTAAATGGCTCTGTACCTTTACTGGTATGGTAGACGTGTAGCCCACGAGCTACATGGGGCTACACACGACTAATTGGCCGTTATACATGTAGTTGATTATTATTTAAGCAATAATATGAAGTACAATAACATATAACATATCAAACTTGTAATGATATAACTCAAACAAATTGAACATCGTAATGAAAGTTCATCAAGTAAGTGAGATAGTTTACTTTCTTTCCTAGGCCTGAGAATTTGTTTAGTTCTTGTGTTTTGCCTTAACTCACATAATGTCATCGTTATTTATTTAGAACCATTCATACCTTTTCCCATTGTTTATTTTGTTGGGTTGTAAATAACCTCAGCAAGTGAGTGCGAACTCCAAAGCTTAAATCAATAACAATTCCATCTTAATTAGCTTGGATATAGGCGATCCAACCGCGCCATGATTAATATATCGGCCTCCCACCTCGAACAGTAATCCGAAGAGGCAGAGTCGGTTTGTTGACTCAAGGCGACAAGTCTAAAGACAAGTCTCAAATGGAAGTCGGATCTGATACAGATACCGACCTCCTAACCTAATACACGTGTGACCGGTATCAGTTCCGGATTCCTCACACCCCAAGTTACCAATTAGTAGAAGCCTTGTAGAAACATTCTTTGTTAGCTAAGTTTTGTCGGATATTGACTAACCAATATTAGGGAGTCGTTCCATGTTCTTACAACCGTTGTCCAATGTTAGACATTTTCATATGTGGGAACGTTTGTGAATCTCTAACCATTATTTTATGTTCCTTTCATGCGTTGATTGCTAATCGAAGTTAGTACGCAAGCTCAAAGGAATGTTGGGTTAGCACAATACGAAACACAAAGGAAGACGCAGTAAACCATTTTCATGCATTTATCTTGCTTGGTCATTGCATATAAACAAGTAGCACACAAATTGAGGTAAACCTCGGTAGCAAGTAGACTGCAAGAAAACCATACCGTACACCTTGAGAGTGGCCAGCTTAGAACGACGCTCACATAATTCCCAGCTGACGTTCCAACTATCCCGATCCTATAATTCATTTAATTAATTGAGTCAACTTCTTATTATACATTACATGTTTTTCCATGTACGTTTCTTCTAGTTTAACATTTTAACTATGTATAATTACATTTATATGTACACATGTATATTCTTAACAATTTTAATGTAACACTACCATTACATTAATCCTATTGGTATTCTCCATACTTACACCAATTTTTTGCTCTTAATAATTATGACTTTTATTTACAATTCTATCTCCTCCAATTTTACTTAATATTATATTTTAATCCCAACTATATATTTACTTGTATAAGTATGTTCACACCAATTTAATGATAACCTAAACATTCATAACTTTTAATTTTACTTTTTTTGTTCTAACCCTATAACTCTATACACACATACATATTCAAACAATATATATACTTTGTCTCATAAATTCTAATATTAACCCATTACATATACATATATAAAACTATAAATTTTCATATAATTAATATGAACCTTAATACTCACCAATTAATATAAGTTTATAGAACGATTATTATTATTATCATCATTGTTATTATTATTGATCATTTTAATTTATAGCCTAGTCACCTTACTTATTTGCTAATCCATTAACAATTACTAAATTAATACCTAATTACTTAAAGGTTGCCCAATTTAATATTATGATTTCTATCAAATCTAATTTGGGCTTAAGCCCATTACAAAATTTGATTATATAATTAGAAAACCATGTTATAGATTTTGAGTCCAAAGTGATTACTCTTTTGTTGTTCTAGTGGGCTTCTTTCAGCCCAATTCCTTTCATCTAAATCTAGTTAATTGATTTGCCCAGATTATTTATTTTGACCCATTTGTTTGTTTTGGCCTAGATTAACTAAGGACCAAGTCAATTGTCCCTGTTGACCCAACTTTAGGCCCAGTTTTGGGTTTGACCTCTGTTGACGAATTTGACTAACCTAATTTCGATGTTGACCAATCCAATTTTCAATTTTGACTCTTCAATTCCAATTTTGACTTGGTCAAAATTCCTAATTCAATTCCTCAGGAGTTTATACTCCTCTTTACCTGTATTCTCACACTAGAGTTAACAAGGTAGGCATATTATATGTCTGGTATTTGCATCTTTTTGTGCGTAATAACCACAACCAAAATAAAAATATATACATATGTTTATGTAACATACATATCAAATATCACAATAAAGTGTCTTGTGCTATGCATACCGTAGTTTACGTACTCGATACATGAAACATATTTAAGCTTAAGTTTGCACTTTACCCCCCCCCTAAAATGGATTATGCCCACGTAATCGACAATATATCATCCTTGAATATTGGTTCAAGATGTTTAGGTCTCATTGTACATTTTAGCTTCCATGTAGTTAATCTCATATTATGATTCGACCAGAGGGTCTTAATCATGTTGATGGTTTAGTCTCTGTATCAAGGATTCTCATCAGTATTTATACCAATCTCACAACTGGTTCGGGTCTATCCTCTCAGGCTCTAAGGCATTTGGTGGATAAGCCATATATTTTATTTAATTGGAAGATGTGATATACATCGTAACTTTTTCCCATTTGTTAGGTATATTAAACCTATAAGATACGGGTCCACTAGCTTCTGCTGCGCGACTCTAATAACCTTAGGGCTTAGTTTGCCCTTCTTATTCTTTCCAATGTATTGTACGTCCCATTTTTATCCTTATAATTTTAGGAATAAAGGTCTCTTAATGGACGTATGGAATCTTTTATTATGCATGGACTCGATGAGTTATAGCTTGTCTATCCAGTTTCTTTGGACATCTAATGTTCATGCTCCTAGTGTTCCCTCAAGCGCCTAAATAGTTCTTCCTAACTGACCTTTGGTCTGAGGATGATACATAATCTGGAGCTACTGTTTAGTGCTCATTGCTCTTCCCAGTTTTCTCAAAAACCTTGAGACACAGCCCATTTATGTATTCAGTAATCAATGCTTCTCGCACTTTATAACCTCTAATCATTTCATCCTGAAATAACTTCTCTGGCTCCTTTAGACTCATCGGTTTATCTCAGATATTTCTCTTCAATTGTTCAAGGTAAATAACTGCACTAGTCTATATTTGCATCCTGACCGTGGCACGGAGTCGACTACTTCTCATGTTCTTTACACTACTCATCTACATATATGGGGTACCTTACTGATACATTACTACTTACCTGACTAACTTAAAAAATAAGTTTCATCAAGCCCACAAGCTCTTTTGGAGTGCGGTCATCCCATATCTAGTTTTTGTATACTCATAGTGTCTGTCGCACGCTTAGTTTCCAGTAACTTTTGTGAAGTATTCTGTTGTCAAACTCCTTTTGCATCGTTCCATGATAAAGCATATATGGTTCCTCATAACCTTAATTAGGGGAAATCCATCTACAATGTTCATAGATATGTTCTACATTTTCCCTCATTCAGTACGGATTCGATCCTTTGGCAATTGAGATCTCTTGCCCCAAAGCCTATTATCTCATTTTTCATGTTGATCTACTAGGAATGCACTTCCAGTTACTCACGCAAATACTCTAGGAATGAATAACGTGTTTCCTGTGAAATCTTTCGTCGCATGGTCTAGACTACTGGCTTTAATGCATAGTTCGTCTCCCATCTCATTTCCTCATTTACATCGAGTTTTACTCATAAGTCTATTGCCTTCATGCCAATGTTTGACGGTCTACGTATAATGGTCGCTTTGATGTGCACCATGACTTTATCCATTAGACAGGTAATGTTTCCATGGCCTCCGCTACTATGGTAGCTTTACCTTTTTGTATTGCACAATAATGTCATAATTCTTCAATAATTCACTCCAACATCTTCTCTTATATTCAATCCCTTCCTAGTGAAAACACACTGGGAGTTCTTAAGATTTAGGTGTATGACGATTGTCGCATCATACCATAAGATCGTTATCTTTTAGCGTGAAGATGATTGCTTCCAATTCAGGTTCATGCGTAGGTTAGTTTTCCTCGCATTCTTTTATCATTTATGATATTGTTTACCAAGTTATTTGGCTGACTAAGAACAAGTAATTTAATAAGTCACAAGCTCTTCTGGGTGTTGGTCACTTCACATCTCGTATTGTACACTCATAGTATTCGTTTCTAATGATTATTGCTTTTTAGTTCCCGATCTTTGATAAGGTCTGACCGTGCAGTCTTCCTTCTTTATGTACAATATTGGAACACCCCAAGGAAAATTTCAAGGGTTTACGGGTCTCATTCTCCAATAGGAGAGTATTTTATCTTTTCCTTCGATAGGTGAAATCCCAGTCTGAGGGGTTTATCCCCACTAAAAGACCTCACAACAAGGAGAGGTATCCCCACCCTAAAAGGAGTGGTTTGTTTCACCGCTCCAATCAAATGTATTATTTCTCTTTTCTCACTGGTGCCCTTACTGGCAATTTCTCCACAATTAATTTAGAGTGAAGGTATCGTCACAGACACTGATTAATATCATATTACCTTAGGGTTTATGGTTTTAGGTTTTAGGTTTCAGGGTAAAGAGTTTAGGGTTCAGGGTTCAGGATTCAGGGTTTAGGGTTCAGGGTTTAGGGTTCAGGGTTTATAGTTTAGGGTGTATGGTTTAGGGTTTCTGGTTTAGGGTTTAGGACTTTTCTAAGTCCACAACATTCACAAATTGCAGAAAACCAAGAATTAAAAGGATAACTGGTTTATTGAATAAAGTTTGAAATATGAAGAGTTAAAGTTGTTTTATTAAAATGAAGTTAGGAATACCAAAAAAAATCTGGTTTATTAAAGTTGTCTTATGTAATGTAACAAAAGTATTGCTAATATTTAAATGATATCATTAGTATTATAAACTTGTTATAAACAAACAAATACACCAAATTAATAAGAAAACCCAAGGATCGATCACTATTACGATATTAAAAATCACAACTAATGTATTTCTAAATCTAGTTATTCTATTAAAATGAATACCATTTATTAAAAACCATATAATATGCTCGAAATGCAGTTAAAAAATTTAGGGGTATTACAAGTTAAGTTGGTAATTGGATCCCTTGTGCAACTTGGAAGAGGTAAACATGTGTTCTTTAAGTAATTAAGGGAATTGTGTGGAATTACAACCTTGGAGTATTTTTTACTAAAGAAATCAATATTAGCTAATTTGTGTTAAACTTTGTTTTATTTTCCAATGTATTTTTATTATACGTTTGGTTAGTAAATTTTCAAAATGCAAATCATTTTTAGTTGAGTTGTAACGAAACTATATTACTCGAGCATTATGGTTCTCCTTATCTCCTTGAAAATAACTACTCGTTGTCATCACATTTACTACTAGAGGCACGACTGGTACAAAATCTTGTCTGTGAAGACCTTCAATTAGTTTTTTTTACCTAATACCCTTTACCTATGATCTCCTAGTAGTTAAGTTATTAGGCAGATTTTCAAACAAGTCTTATGTGATTGTTGGGCACACCTTTCAACATTTAAGAAGGGAAGATGGAGCGAAGGTAAGGTTGATATGCTCCTTGAGTTCCATCTTTTTGCTCGTACCACTTTTCTTCTTATTCTAGTTTCTTTTGTTTCATTGTTTAGATTTAAGGAAGGAGAGCACGAGTCAATTAATCATTCCTTCCATTGACAGTATACTCAGCTGGTGAAACCTCATGCATAGTGGGTCTAATGTGTCCATCATAGACTTAGCAAAAGTGAACCCAACCCAAAAATTCAGAATCCGTCATAATCTAAACCGAAAAATTAACCTAATAATATAATCTAAAGACGACATAGAACAATTTGATATGAATTGAACCAAAATGAATTAGGACCAACAAAAATTCATTCAAATCAAAGCTACTCAAACAAAAGTCACTAGAAACAATGTCATCAGAATTCTAATTGAGACCAACACATATATGGTAAATAAATTTAGTTGAAGCTACCCAAACCAAAGTTACCCAAAGCAATTAGAACTGACCAGAAGAATACCTCTAAAGTTTATGGAACTAATTAAGGGATTAAACATAACCTTTAAACATATTTATATAACTAAATATATATAACTTGTGGGTGCATATGAGTGTCATGGAGTGTACTAAGTGTTATAACCACCAAATGCATGAGAAGATTGTTGAAACGGGAAGTTCCGACCTTCGAAAAGGACATATATTACCCCAAGAAGTCAGTTCCGGACGTCCAGAACCACAGGTCGGACATCAGGAACAGTTAGAACTTTTTTGGCAATTTTGTTCGGCCCCTGGAACGGACCGTTCCAGACTCTGGAACCACCCCTGGAACTACACGTACAACTTGTATCAAATACTGTTTTTAATCTAAAATATTTGTTACAACTCCATTTTCACTTCCGCTTGTTCCTACACACTCCTCTCCACATAATCTATCATATGAAAGTGAAAAATATAGGAATTTGGATGTTTTGAATTAGACTAAAGTGGGAATAATTAAAAGGAGAAAACAACTCCTAAGATTAATGCAACATGTGACACATTAGTACATGTGTTAAGATCACTATCAATGTGATGAGTCTATATACAACATTTTATATAGTCAAAATATTTTATCAGTGCAACAACCACTTAGAAATACACCTTAGAACAAAGTAACAACATGTGTCACAACCTAACATGAAATAAGTCACATGTGTACAACATTAATATCATAACATTATAAATTTTTTTAAAAAAGATGAGAAAATCAGCCACCCACAAATATTTAGGCTGCCAATTTTGAGGGGGAAAAGAGAGTTCAAAAGTGCTTTTGCTTTTTGAAATACCCCGAACTTAAATATGGTGATTATATTATTCTAATATAGTATTTAAAGGCCTAATAGTTCCTAAGTAATTTTGGTAAAGAAAATAAATCCAAAAGAAATGAGAAAAACGCTTAGAAAGCGGAAAACGCTAGAATGAGCGTTAAATAACCATAGGAGGTACGAGACCTTGGTTATAGTATTGTAAGGATTCCTAAGGCTTATTTATGCCTAATGAGTATACGGGAATGATTCCCGAAGAAAACGGAACCAAGAAATGTACCAAAACGCTAAAAGAGCTTTAGCGCACGTTTTTCGAGGAAACCCGAAAACGTGACCTTAAGTGGTCAAACAGACCCGTAAAAATTATAATTCATTAAATAATAATTATTAAGCATTTATGGAAGCTTAATAACCAATAAAAATAAAGAAACGAGAAAATTCCGGAAAACGGGCCCGGTTAGTGAATAGTATCAAAAACCGGGTAAAGTAACGAGCGTTTTCTGTAAAAGACGAAAAACGCTCCAGCTAGTAATACAGTGAGGGCCGGTTTTAACAGATAAATAAACCCCCTCTCACACACACACACTAGCTAAATAAATAATGAGTCAAAAAGCAAAAGTAGAATAAAAAGGACAAAAGCAACCCCACCCTCTCTCTCCTCTCTCATTTCTCTTTTCCCTCTTCTCTCTCTCCCTTCCTTCTCTTCCCCATCGAGCTGCTCTCCCTCTCTCTGCTGGGTGGCGATTTTGAAGCCCCAAAGGAAGCAACAATGGCTTCCTCTTCTTTCTCCCCTTGCTCCATCCACATGTGAGCTCCAAATCAAAAACAAAATACATATTTGAACTCCCCTCATCCTCCTCTACATTTCTATCTTTTCAAAATTCGAAAAGGGTGAGTTTCATCTCCATGGGTTTTCCCCATTTGAAGAGAGAAACACACCATTGTGAAGCTTGGAGCCTCCTCTTTCCAACAAGGTAAAAATCTCTACAAAAGATTCAAGTTTCCTCCACTCCTCTTGGAAACCGATTTTTAGCCCCTTTGTAATGCCTTGTTTTTCTCTCTTCTTTTGAGCATCAACTTCACCTAGCAATTGTAACACCCCATCCAACATTAACATACTTACAACAAACTGCAGCGGAAGAACATCCTCATCACATTACTTAACTTGTTGGTGTTACACGCCGTTAGCCACCCACGTGGCTAACAAGGCTAATACATACACAATGTACCGGTCTGATGGGCTAAATTCCCGAGCAACTATACATCAATATCCCTTTCCATTAACAATAACAACAACATACACCTTAACAACTATACCGAGTACTTATAAACTGATGCCGACAACAATTTCGGTCTTACTACACCTACTGTATACATACACTTAATTGTTTACCCATGTACAATGACTACCCGTCCTACTCTCGAACGGCTTCCAGCACTTCGTACCTGAAATAGGAAAAGAAGAGAAAGGGGTGGCCCCAAGGGGCTCAGCACCTTTGCTGGTATGGTAATCCCGCAGCCCACATGCTACCGGGCCACGCACAACTAATTGTCGTCTTAGCATGCAGTTGATTATATTTAAATCATGCATGTGACAATAAACACACAACACTTAACATTTCGCCTCAATAGGCTCAACAATCGGATAATACATCCTACTTAACAAGTCACCCATGGTTTTCATCATCCCTAGAGTGTTTCTCCTCCAACGGAGCTACTTCCTTAATAGACGACACATACCCTTAAATCGGGTTATCCTTAAACGCCTCTTATCACAAACTGGGAATCATATCCATGATCCACACAATCTACATTATACAACACACTCCACATTATACAACCTACGACATACACTACATACAACACTTAACAACACTTTGCACGTTCTACGTACACAACACAGTACCGCAATGAATACTGCATCACAACAAAACACATAACACAACGGGAATGGTTCGCTTAGGAACCGACCCAAACATCACAAACACACTGGTGAGCCTAGAGAATGTTGCCAGTCTCATGATAAGCTCGTTATACAATAACACCCACACTCATTACCGTCCTAATAGTTGGACGAGTAACTTAAGTTAAGGCGGTTCGGGTTTGGAGGCCCTAACACACCACACAAACACAGGTTCCCACTAAACCGATCATAAGTCAGAATAGGTAAGCTTTGGAGTAAGCTAATGGGAGATCATAACCCGTGAGGGAAACAACCATAACAAAGAGAAGGGTAAGGCTAGGAAGGATACCCTCTCCCAAACAACGCGCGACCGGCCAAACCGGATTCCTCACTACTGTTAGTACATACTCACTTTAGATATTAGTTAGAACCCCACTATGGAGCCGATCACATAACAACACATACAGTATTACAACTGGGTTGAACACACAAGGGAGATCCCTACATTCACATACACATATCACACATTTAACACACGCATAGCCGTGGTTAGTACGTCCCATGGTACGGGTCGTTTGCTCCGAATACCGAACTCTCAAGTGATCCTAGACTCAGTTAACTAAGGTTAACACTGCTGAGATTAAATGGTATCGGAGTTGAACACGCCACATATATGAATTACTGTAAACTCATTACATGTTTTATCTTACAACGTGGCAAACATACAGAAAACACATTGGCATACAAGCCGGTGTAATCCGGTAGGACGCAGGTTGCAAGAAAACCATACCTGTCACCGGAGTCCACTTTCCTGTCCATTATGTTCCTCGAGCAATTCTCGAACAACTGTTACATCACACGTGTTTTCATTAACATCGGGGTTTGCTTGATCATTTAATGTCAATGCTTAATTTTTCCCCGTTAACTTAGTTACATAACTTAACATTTTTAACTTGTTTTACTCTCACATTTTAATACAACTTTTAGCCCATTAGTCATTAAAACTCCCTAACATGTCCTCAACATCCTTATAACATCATTACCTACCAATCCCCATCATCACATATCATTTCATAACCTTAAACCATCTTTGGTCCGACCGACCCACCGACCGACCCACAGCTGGGTCGGTCCATTACAGGACCCCTTTTACTTCCTTACAGACATGCCCGTCCGACCCACGTCCGACCCACCATTCTGGGTCGGTCCATGTGCGAACATTTTCCTTCCTTTGAAACTGACCGACCGACCCATGTCCGACCCACCCTTTTGGGTCGGACCATCACCGAACATTTTCCCAACATTTTACAGAGGCTCGACCGACCCACAAACTGGGTCGGCCCCTGGGTCGGTCGCCTTCTAAACTTACCAAAACTTTGCCAATCTTCACCAAACTTCTCCTAAGGCCTCTTAATGTGTTCTAACATCATTTGGTAACCTTACATCCACATACAACATCCATGAAACTCATTTTCTAACTCCTTAAGCCTTTACTTATTTCCTTGTAAAATTCCTTAACACTTTCAACATTTGTACTAGGTTCCTAAATGGTGCTTCTCACCTATTATAACTACTATCCCAAAACACTTTCTCCTCATCTTAACATCATCTCTTAAGCATCATTTTCTTACTAACTAAATCTCCTTTTTACATCATACCAAACATCACTTATTCCTTGAATATCAACATTACCTAAACCTTAAACAAACTCCTCCAAGACTTAAACACTCCACTAAACACACATTGAATTCCTAGAACTTCAAGACAACACCTAAATCCTTGCATCACTCTAAATCACTTAATACATGTTTTCTTCTCAAGTAACATTATTCACCTTTAACACTTCTAGTTCACCAAAACTCACTTAAACACTTAGAACTTCTTACACATTTCCCAAATTTGGCCATAGTTCTCTTGTATATACTCACATCCAAACACTAGGTTTTTACCTTATTTCATCAAACACCTAAAATCCATCAAACACTTTTATACACTTCACACATTAAGCACTACATCACAATATAGTGCATAACTTAAATTGCTTGGCACTTAGGCCCTTAAATAACATGGCTCTTAGGCCCTTAAATTGCATAACCTTAAACACTGAATTTCCCACATAATATGCCTTTGACCTGCAAATACATACACCAAAACATATGTTCTTTTACTAGTCTCCTTGAGAACACTTTACTAGGTCACTTGCCATTGGCTCCTTAGGTATTTATTAAGCAAATCAAGCTCATTTTCCTAAGGCACTTAAACTACATTGAGATAGTTTGTTTACCTCTTTTTCCTCACAAATTTCTTTCTTGGTTCCTTGAAAAACCGGTGGGGTATTTGGTTGTTTGTCAACTTCTAAACATTATACAAACAACATAATGAGTATTCAAGCATTGTGCTTCACCTCATTGTAAACCCTAGTTACATATATTGTTTTAACACATTAAGGTAATTGTTTTACCTTGGAATTGGAAGAGAACTTGAACAAGTATCAAGAGAGGACTCCTCCTAGTCCTTGGAAGATTCAAATGAAGCTAAAACAAACAAGATAAATACACCATTGTGAGGTGAATTTTCGGACAACATGAAAATATGGAGGAAACATGGATTTTCTTTGAGTTTCCTTACCTTGAAGCAAAGGAGATCATGAATATGTGAAAAGGTGAGCTCAAGCTCCTTCAATGGTGAATCTTCATGGCACCAAAATTGAGTTCTTGAAGATTTGAAAAGACAAGATTGTAGAGCTTGGCTTAACTAAGAGAATGGTGGTGTTTGTTTTTGATTTGGTTAAGTGAGCTAGATTTAACAAGAGCTCAAAGATTGGTTTCAATGGTGGTGTTGGTGTGCTAGCCAAACCGTGAGAGAGAGCAAGAAGGGAGGGAGAGAGAGCAACCGTGTGAATGAAGAAAGGAAGGGAAATGAGAGAATGAGATAGAACTTACTTTTTGAAGATATTTAAGCCTTAAAGCAAATAGTAACTATGAGTCACATTTATTTACTTAACAAGTTAACATACTTGGTGACTCCTCACTACAAAAACCGGCCACCATTAATATAACAAGGGTATTTTAGTCTTTGTTTGTCAATTTAATTACTTAACATAACATATGTTATATACTAGCTTGTAAAAATTACTATTCACAAATACAAGGCACATAGAAGTGAAATTTTTGATTTCCCACTAATATGGCCACCCAAATGTGATACTATATAGTACACATGTTAATTAAAGAGTAATGATGGACATTTAGCCATTCAAAACTCATTTACAAGACAATTTTTCAAAAACGTGCTTTAAGACTCCTTAAAGCACATTTTGCGTTTTAACTTGTTTTCAAGCTTGGTTTTCTTTAGTAATTGATTTAATATGTTCATTAACATATAAACAAGGTATAGGTATGACCATTAGGTCTTTTACACATTTATCCCAAGCTTAGAGCACATTTTTGCTCATATTGACTTTAAGGTATTACCTTGTGTTTTGTTTGGTTTCATTGTCTACCAAAGTTTCTTAAGGACTTATTTAGCCTTATTACATCATAATTAAATGTTATCAAGTCTTGGTAGGCTCTTTGGGTCCTAACCAAGTTCACTCATAGCTTAGAGCATGTTTTTGCTCAAACTGTGTCTTAATGCTTTATTGCATCTATTGGGTTTAAATTGTTCACTGATGTTACTAAGGCACTTTTTAGCCTTCACATACCATAATTTGATATTTAAACCACATATCAAGGTTTGGGGTATTTCAATCTACCCCCCTTAAAAGAACTTCGTCCTCGAAGTTCACACTTTCCACACATCATTAGATTTGAACACGGAATCACTTGGAAATAAACTTCCTTAACCAAACACACTTTACATCACAACCTCGGACTTGATGGTCCGGGCAACACATTCACATCCACACATACATAACATATCCACATGATAACCTCGGACTCTATGGTCCGGGTATCTTAACAACACTTACACATACATAACAACCCCTTTGACTCACTGGTCTTGGGTAACATAACCACATTTGGACACATAGGTCCTGGTAACATAACAGTCTTTAGACACATAGGTCTATGTGACACCACACATTTAGACTCATAGGCCTTGATAGTATACACTTTAAGAAATCCAAGTCAAAACAACATTCATTACACATACCACACAACATGTCAGAGCATGTATAGCAATCAAAAATATCCTTGATATACACTGTGATCCCGCAGAACACGGTCGCGATGGACACCTTCCGTCCCCGTGCCTTTAGGAGATTAAAACAATCACATAAGTTTAAAATTTCCTTGTGAGGTTAAGTAAGAAGACTTTATTTACGTAAAGTATCCATCAACGTTTTATAAATACCAATTTAAAATCCTTTTGAAAACACACACAACTCCAAGTCCAACTTAAGCTCTTTGCTTCTTTATTAGCGTGGTTATTCGTGACCACTTATAGGGAGTTTCAAGAGTCATCCAACCCTGATGTGATCAGCATCAGTGTTGAACTATCCTTCCACTCCAATTTGTGTTCGGCTTCCCTTGATCGCATGCAAATCAAGTTCCACCTCCCACTTCATTTTCAAGCATCAAGTAAATCACTCATTTCCAATTTTCTATCTTTTGAATCATTCTAGTCATGATCACAACATCTCCAAAGGATAGAACTCCGTCTATCAGTTACCTCCATTCACTTTTAACCCTGTTGCCTAGGGAATCTTCTTCTCACTAGGTTCTATGTCGGTATCATACCCTTTCATGCATCACTTTTAAGTATACATATATATATATACATACACATATATTTTATCCAAAATACTACACCTGGTTTTACATTTATACACTGTCGGGGCTTTTGTTCCCCCGGGAGTTTATCTACTCCCCACACTTGTACAATCACACACAACTGTTAACAAACACACACACTTATCACAATGGTATTCGCATCTTCTGTGCGCAATTACCACAATTAAACCATGAATGAATGTGTATGTTTACGTAACACACACACCAATCATCAAAACAAACAATAATTTGTGCTATGCACAATATGAATCACATACACTACGTACACTTGTACGGTAATATACACTAAGTGGTTTTGCGCTCTACCCCCCTTAAAAGGGATTACGCCCACGTAATCAATCACTAAACATTGCTTAAATGCTCTGCCGTCGTGAAGTGTTTTAACTTCCACGCGGTCTATTACACAACGGATTCTGATTAGAGGATCTCAACCATATTGGCGGTTTAGTCCGTAAACCAAGAATTCGCATTGGAGTTATAACTCATAACCGGTTTCGGTCCTGGCCTGTGAGGCTTTTAGGCGTTAATAATTAGCCATTCACTCATGTTCATTATTTACGTTGTACATTTGAATCACTGGTTCACTAGTTTCTGCTGCGAAACTTTAATAACTGTAGAGCTTAATTACTCCCTTTTGTTATTCTTACTGTATTGTACATCCCCAATTGTCACCTTCATCTTGGTAACAATGGTTTCTCAACCGACGCACGGTATCTTTTACCCTGAGCGGATTCGGTGAGTTTCACAATTTTCATATATAATTTACTGTGTATACGCTATGTATTTCACAATGATTGACTTGTTCCTTCCGACTTACTGTCGGTTGAGATTGAGCTACTACCTAGTGTGTAGTGCTCTCTCAGCTATTTACAACCTTTGTGGTATATTCCATACCGATATTTGGCAGTAGTGCTACTGTAGTCACTTACTGTTAATCATGTTTCCACGTTTGGTTTTGTACAAGTACTTTTTATTGGTGCGGCCTTGCATTTCCTATGCATCGGCCATTAACATTATTCCAATTAACATGTTTCCAATTCCTAGCTATCTCATTCGTCATTACTGCGCAAGTGCAATACCAAAACACTCAGTCATACAGAGTGCAGAGGCGTAAACTCTTGACAGTAAATCCCTTATGCGATTCGCCATGGAATTCACACTGAGTTCCTCATCACACCGTACCACTGGCTTATTGCCCAGTCTGTTTAACACACTCATCTTGCATCTCCACTGAGTTTAACTCATAACTGATCTTATCTTTACGTTTCGTTTAACAACATTTATACAACGGTCGCTTGTTGCGCACCGTGCTCTTACTTATTGTATATCAACTTATGTCGTATCTACTGTCACCTCAACTTCCACACATAAATTTACATTATCACATTACGGTTCATCCCTCATTTGGATGACACTGAATGCTCCTTGAGCATCGATCATTCGAGTCACAAGCCGGCGTTATTCAGCCAGGTGCTTCACTTTATACACACATCTATAAGCTAATGCTCTTTCATAATAACATGTCATCCTTAACATATTTCTTGAACTTGATTCACATAACTACCGCTCCTGCGGTGTCACAATATCGAGAGGTATCCCCACTCTTAATGCAGTGGTTCGTTTACCACTCTATTCACTTATACAACATCTTCTACCATTAATCGAATTTATATGATATATCCTGCTTTTGGATTATAAGCCTTATTTGCCTTGAGCTGGGCTCATTATAGGCTGTCCACACATGTACTTCTCTGTACAATATTACAAGGTCGTTGCATCACGTTTCCTTTCATGGGATGCCCCTTAGGTTTGTCAGTCCGTCTCCTGACAACTTATGTCTAAACTGTGTGTTAGTTTCAACCCTTGTGCTTCTGTCATGCATTTCATTCAACAATTGTTGATGTGAACACCCTTCAAGGATTGCTCCTGGGTGTCGTTAAGTTATGCCTTTACATTTGGCTCACACTTATTGGTACATTCCGTTAGCTACGCCTTTCGCGTTTTTACTGGTTACTATCTTCTTCTGTGAAGATTAACATTTCCTGGTAGTGTAGGTACTTATTCTGGGAATTCATCCCGTACATTGCACATTAATGTGTCCACATTAGGCATCTGCTTGCCAAGTACAGGCTGGGTCACCATTCCAGCTATAATGTTTATCCCTAAGGATCCTTAAGACATATGTGGTGTCTTTACATAACAGTTTGTGCCCATCGCACTTCCTAACTCTTAAACATTTCCTTGAAAGGAGTTCACTAATGCTTTTAGTCTTGCTAACTTAACTGAATTCCTTTAATCCTTAGCTCTCGTTTGATTTATACTGCTGCTGACCGTAGACGGAGTCGACTACTCCCCGTGTTTCGGACTCTACTCGTATACATATATGGGGTATCTACTGATACATTGCTACTTACCCAACTAACCCATAAGTAGGTCTGTCAGGCCCACATGCTCCTATCGGAGTGCGGTCGTCCCACAACACAGTTGGTACACTTGTAGTGTCCGTCACACGCCTAGGTGAAGTATTCTGTTGTCAACTCCCTTATATTGTCCCGTGACAATATTCATTCCCTGCTTCCCGAACTTAATCGAGGGAAAGTTTATCCATTGTTGTATCCTTGTCAACTGTCCTTGGTTTCACTGGATTGGTTTAAAAGAAAGTTGGAAAGAAGTGTTGGTTAGAAAGAAAATCTGGTTTTGAAAAGAAAAGGGTTTGAATAAATCTGGGTTGAAAGAAAAATTTTCATGGTTTCACAACATCTTCTTACCGTAACCAAGTCTAGCTTCTTGCTGACTGGTGTACTTACAATTACAGAGGTTAGGCTAACAGGCCCTTCCACTGTTATGACAATCACATTTAACTTTATTGTACCTTTCCAAGTACTTCGTAGTGGTTATAGCAGCACTTGCTATGGCAAGTGCGCCATGCTAACTGGCTATCAGTTTAACACATACCGGTTGTGGTATTGTTTTTGCCCGCACTGTCGTCAGTGGCCTTGTTGGCCCTCACTGATCTCACTGTCTTGATAATAACTTGTCTAGGTGACTTCTCACTGTATTCACATGATAATCATTAACTAGGGTGTTTCCCATTCTGGGAGACCCCTTTGTCTTAGTACTGTATCCTCCTTATAGCCCGTTCCACGCACTTGTCGTGGTTACTGAGACTTGTCTCTTGTTTGGGCACTACCTTGTAGTTTCTTTGTCGGTTGGTATACCGTTGGTGCTTTATTTATCAACTGTGGTTCCGTAGACACTTGTCTCGGGTGTTATTAATCCATTTCTTGCCTGTTGCACGGTAGGTGCGTTGCAAGCTGGTTATTCTCGACTGCTCTGCATGTCGACCCAGGTTGCCGGAAATTCTATTCTCCAATACACAAGATCCTTCATTCATTGCTATGAAACGCGGTTAACATTATTCAGATGGAGACCGTCTCCGGGATTCCCAGTTTTCGGGATCTACCGTATGACAGGTTCTCCGTACCCTAAAGGTATTTAATAACAGCCAGATCGGGTATCCCCGAGTAAGAGAGGACTTCCATCTCCCTGGCGTTGTTTCCCCAAGTTATATACAGGGATTGTGGAGGGTGGGATGGATATTGTAGGTTTCCAGTAGTCACTGGTAGTTCCTAACTAGCGTATCTCTCACGCTCTGATACCACTTTTTGTAACACCCCATCCAACATTAACATACTTACAACAAACTGCAGCGGAAGAACATCCTCATCACATTACTTAACTTGTTGGTGTTACACGCCGTTAGCCACCCACGTGGCTAACAAGGCTAATACATACACAATGTACCGGTCTGATGGGCTAAATTCCCGAGCAACTATACATCAATATCCCTTTCCATTAACAATAACAACAACATACACCTTAACAACTATACCGAGTACTTATAAACTGATGCCGACAACAATTTCGGTCTTACTACACCTACTGTATACATACACTTAATTGTTTACCCATGTACAATGACTACCCGTCCTACTCTCGAACGGCTTCCAGCACTTCGTACCTGAAATAGGAAAAGAAGAGAAAGGGGTGGCCCCAAGGGGCTCAGCACCTTTGCTGGTATGGTAATCCCGCAGCCCACATGCTACCGGGCCACGCACAACTAGTTGTCGTCTTCGCATGCAGTTGATTATATTTAAATCATGCATGTGACAATAAACACACAACACTTAACATTTCGCCTCAATAGGCTCAACAATCGGATAATACATCCTACTTAACAAGTCACCCATGGTTTTCATCATCCCTAGAGTGTTTCTCCTCCAACGGAGCTACTTCCTTAATAGACGACACATACCCTTAAATCGGGTTATCCTTAAACGCCTCTTATCACAAACTGGGAATCATATCCATGATCCACACAATCTACATTATACAACACACTCCACATTATACAACCTACGACATACACTACATACAACACTTAACAACACTTTGCACGTTCTACGTACACAACACAGTACCGCAATGAATACTGCATCACAACAAAACACATAACACAACGGGAATGGTTCGCTTAGGAACCGACCCAAACATCACAAACACACTGGTGAGCCTAGAGAATGTTGCCAGTCTCATGATAAGCTCGTTATACAATAACACCCACTCATTACCGTCCTAATAGTTGGACGAGTAACTTAAGTTAAGGCGGTTCGGGTTTGGAGGCCCTAACACACCACACAAACACAGGTTCCCACTAAACCGATCATAAGTCAGAATAGGTAAGCTTTGGAGTAAGCTAATGGGAGATCATAACCCGTGAGGGAAACAACCATAACAAAGAAAGGGTAAGGCTAGGAAGGATACCCTCTCCCAAACAACGCGCGACCGGCCAAACCGGATTCCTCACTACTGTTAGTACATACTCACTTTAGATATTAGTTAGAACCCCACTATGGAGCCTATCACATAACAACATACAGTATTACAACTGGGTTGAACACACAAGGGAGATCCCTACATTCACATACACATATCACACATTTAACACACGCATAGCCGTGGTTAGTACGTCCCATGGTACGGGTCGTTTGCTCCGAATACCGAACTCTCAAGTGATCCTAGACTCAGTTAACTAAGGTTAACACTGCTGAGATTAAATGGTATCGGAGTTGAACACGCCACATATATGAATTACTGTAAACTCATTACATGTTTTATCTTACAACACGTGGCAAACATACAGAAAACACATTGGCATACAAGCCGGTGTAATCCGGTAGGACGCAGGTTGCAAGAAAACCATACCTGTCACCGGAGTCCACTTATCCTGTCCATTATGTTCCTCGAGCAATTCTCGAACAACTGTTACATCACACGTGTTTTCATTAACATCGGGGTTTGCTTGATCATTTAATGTCAATGCTTAATTTTTCCCTGTTAACTTAGTTACATAACTTAACATTTTTAACTTGTTTTACTCTCACATTTTAATACAACTTTTAACCCACTTAGGTGTCATAAAACTCACCTAACATGTCCTCAACATCCTTATAACATCATTACCTACCAATCCCCATCATCACATATCATTTCATAACCTTAAACCATGTTTTGGTCCGACCGACCCACCGACCGACCCACAGCTGGGTCGGTCCATTACAGGACCCCTTTTACTTCCTTACAGACATGCCCGTCCGACCCACGTCCGACCCACCATTCTGGGTCGGTCCATGTGCGAACATTTTCCCTTTGAAACTGACCGACCGACCCATGTCCGACCCACCCTTTTGGGTCGGACCATCACCGAACATTTTCCCAACATTTTACAGAGGCTCGACCGACCCACAAACTGGGTCGGCCCCTGGGTCGGTCGCCTTCTAAACTTACCAAAACTTTGCCAATCTTCACCAAACTTCTCCTAAGGCCTCTTAATGTGTTCTAACATCATTTGGTAACCTTACATCCACATACAACATCCTTGAAACTCATTTTCTAACTCCTTAAGCCTTTACTTATTTCCTTGTAAAATTCCTTAACACTTTCAACATTTGTACTAGGTTCCTAAATGGTGCTTCTCACCTATTATAACTACTATCCCAAAACACTTTCTCCTCATCTTAACATCATCTCTTAAGCATCATTTTCTTACTAACTAAATCTCCTTTTTACATCATACCAAACATCACTTATTCCTTGAATATCAACATTACCTAAACCTTAAACAACTTCTCCAAGACTTAAACACATCCACTAAGCACACATTGAATTCCTAGAACTTCCAAGACAACACCTAAATCCTTGCATCACTCTAAATCACTTTAATACATGTTTTTCTTCTCAAGTAACATTGATTCACCTTTAACACTTTCTAGTTCACCAAAACTCACTTAAACACTTAGAACTTCTTACACATTTCCCAAATTTGGCCATAGTTCTCTTGTATATACTCACATCCAACACTTAGGTTTTTACCTTATTTCATCAAAACACCTAAAATCCATCAAACACACTTTTATACACAAACTTCACACATTAAGCACTACATCACAATATAGTGCATAACTTAAATTGCTTGGCACTTAGGCCCTTAAATAACATGGCTCTTAGGCCCTTAAATTGCATAAACCATAAACACTGAATTTCCCACATAAATATGCCTTTGACCTGCAAATACATACACCAAAACATATGTTCTTTTACTAGTCTCCTTGAGAACACTTTACTAGGTCACTTGCCATTGGCTCCTTAGGTATTTATTAAGCAAATCAAGCTCATTTTCCTAAGGCACTTAAACTACATTGAGATAGTTTGTTTACCTCTTTTTCCTCACAAATTTCTTTCTTGGTTCCTTGAAAAACCGGTGGGGTATTTGGTTGTTTGTCAACTTCTAAACATTATACAAACAACATAATGAGTATTCAAGCATTGTGCTTCACCTCATTGTAAACCCTAGTTACATATATTGTTTTAACACATTAAGGTAATTGTTTTACCTTGGAATTGGAAGAGAACTTGAACAAGTATCAAGAGAGGACTCCTCCTAGTCCTTGGAAGATTCAAATGAAGCTAAAACAAACAAGATAAATACACCATTGTGAGGTGAATTTTCGGACAACATGAAAATATGGAGGAAACATGGATTTTCTTTGAGTTTCCTTACCTTGAAGCAAAGGAGATCATGAATATGTGAAAAGGTGAGCTCAAGCTCCTTCAATGGTGAATCTTCATGGCACCAAAATTGAGTTCTTGAAGATTTGAAAAGACAAGATTGTAGAGCTTGGCTTAACTAAGAGAATGGTGGTGTTTGTTTTTGATTTGGTTAAGTGAGCTAGATTTAACAAGAGCTCAAAGATTGGTTTCAATGGTGGTGTTGGTGTGCTAGCCAAACCGTGAGAGAGAGCAAGAAGGGAGGGAGAGAGAGCAACCGTGTGAATGAAGAAAGGAAGGGAAATGAGAGAATGAGATAGAACTTACTTTTTGAAGATATTTAAGCCTTAAAGCAAATAGTAACTATGAGTCACATTTATTTACTTAACAAGTTAACATACTTGGTGACTCCTCACTACAAAAACCGGCCACCATTAATATAACAAGGGTATTTTAGTCTTTGTTTGTCAATTTAATTACTTATAACATATGTTATATACTAGCTTGTAAAAATTACTATTCACAAATACAAGGCACATAGAAGTGAAATTTTTGATTTCCCACTAATATGGCCACCCAAATGTGATATATAGTACACATGTTAATTAAAGAGTAATGATGGACATTTAGCCATTCAAAACTCATTTACAAGACAATTTTTCAAAAACGTGCTTTAAGACTCCTTAAAGCACATTTTGCGTTTTAACTTGTTTTCAAGCTTGGTTTTCTTTAGTAATTGATTTAATATGTTCATTAACATATAAACAAGGTATAGGTATGACCATTAGGTCTTTTACACATTTATCCCAAGCTTAGAGCACATTTTTGCTCATATTGACTTTAAGGTATTACCTTGTGTTTTGTTTGGTTTCATTGTCTACCAAAGTTTCTTAAGGACTTATTTAGCCTTATTACATCATAATTAAATGTTATCAAGTCTTGGTAGGCTCTTTGGGTCCTAACCAAGTTCACTCATAGCTTAGAGCATGTTTTTGCTCAAACTGTGTCTTAATGCTTTATTGCATCTATTGAGGTTTAAATTGTTCACTGATGTTACTAAGGCACTTTTTAGCCTTCACATACCATAATTTGATATTTAAACCACATATCAAGGTTTGGGGTATTTCAGCAATGGTGGTGGATTATTCTTCTTGAACCAAGGGCTAAAAACCCTCCTAAAACCCTTCAAAGGTAAACCCTAGAATTTGTATTTTCAACACTTCAATGAGTTAGTGTTAATATGGGGGTTAGTAGATTAATTATGTTCTCTTTGTGTAATTTGGGTGTTGGGATGGAGTTTGGTAACTCCATCCCCCACAAAATCGATTTGAACAAGAAAGAGAGCAAGAGGAGAAATGGAAAGGAAAAGAAGGAATCAAAAGCTCAAGGTAAGAGCTCCTTCCTAATGTAAATTCTATTGCAATAGAATAATGGGAATGGGTAAAATATTTAAAGAACCCAAATTATTGTAATGGTATTGTAGTTAGTAGAAATTTGGGTACTATTGGGTAAATGTGTGGATTTGTAGGCCTCAGAGCCAAAAGGATGGAGTATGTATATTAGTAATGCTATTTGAGGAATAATGGTGTATTGGTAATGTGGATTGAGGAAATATTGATGTATTGAGATTTTGTATGTGTGCTGGTAGAACCCTTGTGGTTTGGCTAGAATAGGGATGAATTTGATGAGAAAGGATGTGAATGGATAAGTAAGGAAAGTAGATGAACTATGGCAAAATTTTAGTAGGAATTATGTATTTAAGGATGACTTGGTGTGTGGGAGAACCAAGGTGTGTATTGGGATTAGTAGAGAGGTTAAGTAGCTATGGAATGGTAATTGTAGTATGAGAAGTAAGAAGTGTAAAATCTGTAGCAAAGTATATAAGAATACATTGGAGAAGTTAGGAGAATTAATGTGCAGGATTTTGTAAGATGAGTGTTGGAACTTGGGTATAGGTAGTGCAATGGTTTGGAAATGAATTGGTATGGTGAGGAGAAGTATGTAGAATGCTAGGAATGACATTGGTTGAGAAAGTATTGGATGGGAGAATGGAATGGTAAAATCTGTAGCATAAATGTAACAAAAAAAAACTGTTACAAGTGTTGGAAAAGAAGTGAGGAAATTGTGTAAGTGAATTGAAGGATTTAGTAATGGATTTGGTGGATGAATTAAGGTATATTAGGAGGCCTAAATGGCACTAAAACATGTGGGATTACATGTAGGAAGATTGGGGAAACAATGGGTAAAAGAGAGGACTGAAAACAAATTTTAAAACTGAATTACTGGGCCGGACCGGACTTGCGACCGGACTTGCAAGTCCGGTCGGCCAGAAAAATTTTCCCGTCTGCAACCTACTGGAATGGACCGGACTTGCGACCGGACTTGCAAGTCCGGTCGGCCAGAAAAATTCCGCGACAGTAAGCTACTGGAATCGACCGGACTTGCGACCGGACTTGCAAGTCCGGTCGAGACAGAAAATTTCCGTACTGATAGCTACTGGAATGGACCGGACTTGCAAGGTCGGTCGCAAGTCCGGTCCAGTCAAAAAAAAAATGTTTTAGTTATATGATTATAGTAATCATATATATACATATATATATATGCCTATATACATAGATGCAAATTATGTAGTAAAACACCATTAATGAAATAATAATGGTAAGAAAGTAAGTAAATGAGTAAGGAAACAAGTTGAGGAAGTTGTGAGTATAAGGACATTAATTACACCAGGATAACGGGTAAGTAAGGGAGTAGTAAATGTTTGTATATGGTACGAGTATAGTATTAATGATAACGTTGAAACATTATCAGTGGAACAAGTGTGAACCAAGGAACAAGGGAACACACGGTAGAGCTAACTCCGGTGAAAGGTATGATTTCCTCATGCCCCGTATGCTAACCGAGTTACGTTGATTTGTGTGCTGTATGCCGGCTAATCAAGACTAAAGCATGAAAATGGTTTATTGCCTTCATTGTATGTCTTGATGTATGTTGTGTGAGCTAACCCTTCTTGATTGATTGTGTGGCCTCATTTAGTGCGTAGTACGACTCATTGATGAGTCTTGTGTGTATGACTCGTAGTAAGAGTCACAGTGTGAACTAATGGAAACGTAGCAACGCACTAAACTATCGAATCAATAAACGATAACGCAACCCAATGAAATCACTAGAATGTGAGAGAGTGTACGGAGTAACAACCTCCCGATAACGGTAGGAGAACCAAAATGAATAATCTACAAATAATAAGTAGTGGAAGTATATAAGTAACCTCTAATAGAGGAATTAATCTTGGTGCGAAACATGAACCATGAGAGTAGTAGAGAATGACGAGGGATCTCCAAACCCCTTAGCAATGAGTCGACCCATTATGAGAGGACCCGACTGATGTGAGTAATGACCCGATCATGAGAGTATTCGATATGTCGGGGAAACCCTTAAATCTGAGGATACTAGACGGTGGTAATTTCCTAAGCTAACAGAGGTTATCGAGAGAGATACTTCTAGGCTAATCCATGAGATTGTATTATGCTCCGAGAGAAGAGTGCTGGGAATTTGAGTAGTCCGGTAGTACGGACATTGAGTATTTGAGGAGCTAATCGTATAGCCCTCGTATTGTAGGTCCCGTGGCGAGTCTTGTGTATGACTCCGCCCAGAGGCCAAAGTATGGAGTAATGAGTATTGCGTACGTATGTGTAAAGTAATGAGTAATGAGTAAGAAGCGAGTATGAGTATGTAGCGAGTATCAAGTATTGAGTATGTAAGAGTAAGTAAGGAGTATTGAGTAATGAGTATGTATAAGTGTAGTAACGAGTATGGAGTAAGATATGTGTACGAGTAAGGTATCGAACATGGAGTGTTGAGTATGTAGGAGTAAGGAGTAGGTATGAGTGGAGTAGTGAATGTCGAATATAGCACGAAGAGTAATGAATGAATAACAAATACGAATGGTTGACCATCAAACTGTCTTCCTTAGTAAGTATTGAATTTGTATGTGCATGTAAGTATTGTCATTGTATTGTTGTAGCATGAGTATGTATGTAAGCATGTAAATGAACTCCATGTATATTCGACCCAAAGTAGTCGATGTACCGCGGTTAGCACGCGGTATATGCGGAAGTCATATTCAGCGTAAGCTGACCCCCTCGGGGGACCTTTTTTAGTGTGCAGGTACCCGAAGCTAATCATCGTTCGAGAGAGTAGGACGGGGATTGCTACGTAAGCATGGGTAGTTGTATAAGAGAGTGGTACTTGTATGTAATGCGAAATTGGAAGTTTAAACTGTATCAGTAATTAAGGATTGTAGTATACTCGGTATAGTATCGTGTTGGAGTTGTATATGTATTATGGTTGAGTATGCAAAGGAATTTGTTGTATTGTGTAGAGCACTCGGTATGTTCATTTCATTAGACCGATAGTATGTAGTATTGTAACTCGCCTTGTTAGTCACGTGGGTGACTAACGGCATTGTACACCCGCTGTTGTGTATGGAGTATCCGCTGCGAAGGTAAGTATTTGTACAGTAATGACGGTATTAGCGGTAGGGGTGTTACAAAAAGTGGTATCAGAGCGAAGTATCGCTCTGATGGATGAAATACCGAGTATAGGAAAGTACCGAGTTAGGAATAGAAACTTAGGGCTAAGGGTTGAGTGTTAGCGTGAGAGGTACGCTAGTAGGAACTTCCGTGTGAATCGGAAACAACACCATACCCGCCCTCCGCAGCCCACGTATTAAGTATGGGAATAAACGCCAGAGAGATGGAAAGACCCTCACACTCGGGTAACACCCGATCTGGCAGTTGCAAGTAAACCTCATTAGAAAAGGACCTGTCATACGGTTGAGTCCAAGAACTGGAAGTCCCGAAGACGGTTCCCGTTGGATGACGATGACCGCACTTAATGGCGGAATAATGAAGATCCTAAACACAAGGATGATGAATTATGGCACCATGGGGCGACATGCTTCGCAGTCGCGAGAACCATGTGTAGCCAGCAAGAAGAGAAGCATAGTCGTGCAATGAAGCAAGGAAATTGGAGTAACAAGCCG
>CM041778.1:221192587-221267542 GCA_023374045.1 Limonium bicolor
ATTTCCACAATATATATGCCTTTAACCTGCGATTACATACAACAAGACATATGTTATTTTACTAGTCTCCTTGAGAACATTTACTAGGTCATTTCCCATGTGCTCTTTAGGTAGTTTTAATAAGCATTTATAAGCTCATTTCTCCTAAGGCATTAAACAACATTTAAGTTAGTAGATTTACCTCTTTTCCCAAAATACTTCCTCCTTGATTCCTTACAAAACCGTATGATAATTTGATTCCTTGTCAAGTTCTAGACAATGTACAAACACCATAATGAGTATTCAAGCTTTGAGCTTCATCTCATTGTAAACCCTAATTTGACATTGTTTCAAAAACATTAATGTAGTTATTTTACCTTGATCTTTGAAGGGAGTTTGAATATATAACAAGAGAGGACTCCACCTAGTCCATGAAGAGTTGAAATGAAGCTAGAACAAAGACACACAATGAGCTATATCAATGTGTATTTTCGGACATGACAAAAACAAGGAGGAAACATGATTTTTCTTTGAGATTCCTTACCTAGAAGCAAAGGAGAGTAATAATATGTAGAAATCCAAGCTCAAGCTCCTTCAATGGTGGAACACCTTGGCACCGAAATGGAGCTCTTGGAGTTTTGAGAAGATAGGAATGAAGAGCTTGATGAGAGGAAGAGATTGGTGGTCTTAGTTTTTAATTTGGACAAGTGAGCTAGGTTTAACAAGTGGTCAAAGTTGGAGCTTCCATGGTGATAGTGGTATTACCGAGAGAGAACAAGGAAGAAGGAAGAAGAGAGGTGTTTGCAAACCGTGGGAATGAAGGAAAGAAATGAGAATGAAGATAGAACTTGCTTTTAGGAGATATTTATGTTTATAAAGTAAAAAGTAAGTTTACTTAATTTTCTTTACTTACTTATAATATCAACTAGAGAGTGGTGAGTCACACACTTATAAAAACCGGCCCCCTTTATTAGTGTGAGGGTGTTTTAGTCTTGTTTGTCAATTTAATTACTTAATACAACATATGTTATAAACTAGCTTGTAAAAGTTACTATTCACCTAAACAAGGCACTTAGAAGTGAAATTTTTGATTTCCCACTAATATAGCCACCCAAATGTGATACTATATAGTACACATATATATTTAAGAGTAATGATGGACATTTAGCCATTCAAAACTCATTTACAAGACAATTTTTCAAAAATGTGCTTTAAGATTTCTTAAAGCACATTTTGTGTTTTAACTTGTTTTCAAGCTTGGTTTTCTTTGGTAATTGGTTTAATATGTTCATTAGCATATAAATGAGGTCTTGGTAAGCTCATTAGGTCCTACTCAAGTTTATCCCAAGCTTAGAGCACATTTTGGCTCTTATTGACCTTAAAGCATATTTGTGTTTCCTTTTGTTTAAATTTGTTTACTAAGGTTTCTAAGACTCTTTTTAGTCTTAATAAATCATGTTTTAATGTTTAACCAACATACCAAGGTTTGGGGTATTTCACCTGCACCCAAAAGATTATATCATCACAAAGACAGAACATAATAAATAATGGTTATCAAAATAAGCTAAAAGTATTCATTAGCTAGAAGAAGTACCATTAACATTTATTTCACTCAACTAAAGTTGATTTTCACCAACCGAGCGATTCGTACCGCTAGAGATATCACTTGGAACCTGAAACATATAAAAAATGTCATAAGCTCTTAAATTGACAACACCTAATGCTGCAGAGGTATTGCGGGTATCATCAGCCATAATTCACACATCTCATCATAAGTAAGATAGTGACACAGACAAACAATAAGAAGTAGAAAATGCAATATTCAACCATATTTACTCACAACAGAATCTACTTATAATAGCTTATATGAGTTACACATTAAAACCGCTACCATCAGCCATACTTTCCATAAAGCACATCATAAATTGCAATCGTCAGCACTTTATTCACATCAACATATTCCAAATTATAACAATATTATGAGTTACTTCTGCTGGTTGTATGATTCTAGGACCTGAATTTTCTCTACACAGTGACTGTTATCAGTCCAGGATACTGTAATTTTGCACGACTCTTTTTAAAATCTTCAGCACGTATGGAAAATCAAGGTCAAACGACGAAGAGGAGACTCCACTAGTCAGATCCAGTCAAACGCATAGCATGACAAAGAATTACGCCAGAGAAATTCACACATCCTGAGCGCTTCATTTTGCTGGTATTTCTGGCCTATGGCGCCGTTCAGAATCTGGAGAGCACGATTAATGCCGTGGGTTTGTTCAAATATCGGCCTGTTTATAATGAGTACGTGGGTTGATAAATTTAGCTAGGTTCAATGCACAAGACAAATAACTATCCAAAATCTACCTATCAAAAAGATTCGTCACCTTTATTATACAATCACAAAATGCTAAACATAAGTAAAATACCCGCTCAAGAGATCGTTATGTTCACAGCTAAGGAAATCATTTGCTAAGTCCCAATTCAGCCACAATGAAATAGTTCAACAAATTCTGCTAGATCAAAAAATTATACCCTTGTTTTTGATAAGGAATATTAAGAATGGAAACTCACAATGACAAAAAAAAGTGCAAAACCATTGTCTAACACTTGTTGGGTTCAGAATCAGAAATAGTTTTTCAAATGTCTAAATCACAATAAACAATTGATGGATCCTCGTCCACATATTGTAGAACTTGACAGATAGAAACATACCCTTGCTGTTGCAGATCATAAGCACAAAATAATAACCAATCTACCAGCGCAAAACATATGCTAATTCTTTGACAAAACTAATCAATTATAATAAACACTAATTCATCCAAAAACAAAGATGTACAATGACCAGGGTAACAACTTTTGGGTGGTCATGTACAAAATGAAAATGCATTCATCCAGTCGTTTGTTTAGTGAGCTCTAACCACGTCTAGACTCTTATCATCTTAAGACTCCGATGCTATTTACATATCAAATCAGTCCAACCATGTGTGTTCTATTTTCCTAAACAGTTGCGGAATGATGACGTATACAAAAGATAAATAGACTTATTGATCCAAACAGATGCAACAAACCAACAATAATTAATATATAACCAATCTACTAGCTAGCACAAAACATATGCTAATTCTTTGACCAAAAACTGTCATCGTTTCACTAATTAAACACCAACACAATAAATAACAAGCCTCAAAACGGGGAAGCAGAAGTTGAATCGTTTTTTATGACGAATGTAATCTGGTTCTCTAGGATCATTCTGTTGAAACAACAATATACAGATGCAGAGGAGACTGACTAAACGAAACAATAAACAGGGAGAAGAACATAAACCCTGATCTAGAAATTTGGAGGAAAGTAGGGAATCATTACCGGTGGTAATCCACGCTTATTCCCTTCAGGATTCACTCTTGCTGTTGCTCGGTCGGGGTGCAGAAGCTTCTGTGCGTGCTCCTGCTATCGTCAACGAGAAGTAATTTTAGCACCAAAACCATAGACTAGTACTTTGCGGGCGACTGTACACACCATAAACTAGTACTTTTCAAGACAACTCATTGTGAAAATAAAAGGAGGAGCTGCAAAGATAATTTTTTGGCGCAGGAATATAAGATGCAGAGAAAGACTGAGGAATCGACATAGAAAATTGGTGAAGAACATAAACCCTAATCTCAAAATTGGGGGAAAAGTAGAGAAATATTACCAGTTTCATCCACGCTATTCTTTCTGGGATTCAATCCTGCAATTCAATTTCTTCAATCTCTTGGTCGCTCAAGGTGGGGAAGCGTCTGAAAGGAGAATATTGTCGTCGATGAGAAGGG
The DNA here is from genome assembly GCA_023374045.1 of Limonium bicolor. Lineage (NCBI taxonomy): Eukaryota > Viridiplantae > Streptophyta > Magnoliopsida > Caryophyllales > Plumbaginaceae > Limonium > Limonium bicolor. The sequence goes on from CM041778.1 coordinate 221,196,376, forward strand.
GAAGTAGCGCTATCTTAGTTTTGGAGTTGGTGTGTCGCCGCCAGTTTTTTTTTGTTTTAGTAAGTTTTAGTGACTGATTATAACTTATCAATATAGATAACTTAGGTACTATACTGACTTAAAATTTAATAAGTTAGTAAAATAAAGATTTTATGTTAGTAAAGATTAGGTGTGTACTGACATTTTAATAAATGAGTCAGTAAAAATTAAGTGTGTACTAACACTTTAATAAATAAGTTAGTAAAGATTATTTAGCTTTTACCGACACATATAATGTGTTAGTAAATTATACCTATAGAGATACTAAACTATGTGTTAGTAAAACCGTGTGTTAGTAAATGATACTTTTTTTGTAGTGTACTATTATTCCACATTGTAATGAATAATTGAATATGTATTTCTATTAATATTCACTAGTTAATCCATTATGATTAAGTCTTCCCCTTAACTTAATTAAGATCTACATCCTATATATTAGAATCATAGTGTTGTAGATGCATTTCATTATAACTTAATTGAGCTACTAAACTCTATTATCTCATCTTTAGTTCAGAAGATTACAACCATTAAATAATCTTGTCTTAAGATGTTAAATTACTTTTCATCTTGAAATAACTATATTTTAAACTTAGACTTAGACTTATCAAACTCTTTACATTTAGTATTCACAAGGTATATTATTTGCTTTACTATTACCTATATAATAAGGTGTTTTAAGATAACCTTTTATGTATCCTTACTTACATTTAATTTCCTAAACGTTTTATTTCTACACACATCTCTCTATAGACTATGTATAATCATTTTATACTAAATTTTAATAACTTATATCTTAAATACATTTTAGATTGTTTACAAAACCTAAGGTTTCAAAGGAATAACTTAATAAATTAATTTCCTTTATTATGTTTTAGGATAGACATTATACTTTAACATAAGGTAAAATTTACCTAAGAATTAAATTCTCATTCATAAGTGAAATTGTCGATTATCTAATAATCATCTATTATGAAAAATCCTCATACCTTATATTCAAAGGACATATTAATATTTTCAGTGACGTAAAGTAGATCAATATAATCTCTTATGTAACTTAGCTTCATCTAATTAAAGGTTCAAAGGTTTTAAGTATCTAATTTCTATTTACAAACCTTTTATAAGTCCTAACTATTAAATACATCACTTAATTATAAACTCACATCCTGAATATTGGTAATAAATGTATTTTATATGGCTTATCTAATTCTAAGAAACTTAAGGATTATTATTTAGATTAATTCCCTAATCATAGTTTAATATGGTTTTATATCATAATTCGTTTAATGATTTTATCTTAAAACATTAAGTTATTAATCAATACTATAAATGTTATGAAATGATTAAATCCAGACTAATTAATCCACTTCACATTTAGATGTAAAAATATTTCATTTATTTTCATTAATTATACAATAAGATCTATCTGTGTTACATTTTATGAAATCAAATTACAAATTCCTAAGTCTTAACTTATTAATTACTCAACCAACCCAATCATAGATTTACATTCTGGTCGTTGACTAATAATATTATGCATGTATTTTAATATGGTCTATATAAAAATCTTAGAAATTCAAAGGTAACTCTTTAAGCTTAATTTTTATAACCATAGTTTAATACCACCTCATATAATACTCTTTTAATAGTATTAGTATAGATTTAGTTTTACTTATTAATTCCTTCATATTCTATTTTCTATAAGGTATTTTTCATTTTTTTATCTTTCGTTATCTATATATTAAGATTTATTTAAGCCTTTCTTTACGTAGTGTTATTGTATTTATTATCTTTATTAACCTTTACACATATCCACATCCCATATATGGTTTATAAATAAAGTATTTTCCTTAGTTTCAATTAAGTATATTAACTTCCATATTATAATTAATATAAATGTAGATTAATTAAATTCCTTGATTTAACCTAAGTTACTATTTTATTTCTTTTGTATATATATATATATATATTTCACTTAAAAGTTTATACCTAAATTTATTTTTAACATTCTGTATTAAATGTTAGTTTAGTCTTATTATATTATTCCCAACCTATAAAGTTTATTAATCAACTATACTTTAATTTTTGTTACAATAAAAACCATAAACTATAAGATAACTTATGAAAAATTCAGAATTACAATTTATAGACCTATTTCCTCTTGTCTAAAAATTCTCAAATTTAATATATAGTACTATGATATTTTAGACATATTATAAAATTTTTATTTCATAAAAATATCTTGAATAACTATAAAAAACCATAATACTCAGAAATTACAAAAATTATAACTTACGTTTAAAAACTCAAAACCCATATTAATTTACATGAACATAAACTAGATTTTCTAGGGAACCTATGGTTAAGATTTCATGTCAAAATACATTAGGGAAGGTCATTAAATAAATCTAACAAGTTAGGGTATTATTCTGGGTTTATTATTAACTTAAAACTTCTACGTTTTAATCTTGGCCGTCCGTTTCTCTTAACTAAGATCGGACGGCCCGAAATCGGCGAGTTCTTCAGAATAGCCCACGAACACACCGATTGGGAATTCCTTGATTCCTTGATTTTGTTTCATTGGATTCGAAATTAAAATACGGTTTCAACGGTACCAATTTCATGAATTATCATGCAAGGATCAAGGATTTCGAATATGGGTAATTCGAGTTAGGGTTTATACCGGTTTCGAATTGATTTTGACAAATTCTCTCATTATAGTGTATAATTGGTCAAAATGATAGTTGGGTATGACCGATAATGCAATAACGAAGGTCAATATCAGAGTAATTTGGTCGGAAACATACCGGAGATGCGCCGGTGATGAGATTGAAATCAATTTCTGGAAAAATCGTTATTTTATGTGCAGTTTGAGTAGCCAACTTCACGGATCAACACGTGCTAATTAAGGAAGATTCGATCCACAAAACCTATCACATTTTAAAGTAGAAATGTAACTCTAGAAATGAATGGAAGAATCATTGATTTTGATGAACTAGGGAGAAAGTTACAGATCTCACAAGATCTGGGGTTACTTAGTAGTTTTCTGGAAAAATCTGGGCAAAAACCCGACGTGATCGAGTTGGGAACTTTAGACGCTTCTATCTCCCATACGATTAAGAATCAGCCGTGGTTGTAAAAAGGAAAGTTGTAGAGGAGTTAAAGATCTACAAAACGAGCTATAGAACTTGAATCTTCATTGACAGATGAATGAGATATGATAAGACAAAGTTTATCTTATCAACTCCTTTTCTGGAAAATCTGGGTTGCAGATTTCGAGGTGGCAACTTCAGATCGATTTTGCGGTGGATGTCAAAGGAATTAGGTTAAGTATGAGTAATAGTTAGAAAGAGGGTTTGTAAGAGAAGAGAATGAAGAAAACGATGTTCAAAAATACCAAGAGACGACAGAGATATTGAAGTCACAAGATTGGGCAATGATCAGGTGGCTGAGAATACTTAGCCGAATTTCTGGGGAATTCCGGCCATCTGACGTGGCGCTATTCCAGAGGCGCACGTGTTTGAGTCAGCAAACCCTAGCCACATCAGCAACCTTCTAAATTTTGGCTCTAAACTTCATTATATCATAACTTTGGCTAGGATGATCCGTTTTTAACGTTCTTATTATCAATCTTCTTGGTTTTCCATAACATTTTTATTGGTATAGGTTTCATGGGCTAGTTTGACCATTCTAAGTCAACCCTAGCAAGGCTTAAGGAGCTCTAAGGCTTCTTTGATTTTTTATTGACTTTTATGATTAAAATCAATGCCCCAATTAATTCTAAAATCCTTATAATATAATTGGAGTGTCTAGAAAATTTTTCAAGATTTATTGACTTATAAATCTTATTATTAAATTCATAATATTATATAATAATTTAATTTTAATTGTATTATTTAGGATTTAATAAAAGAAATCCCCTAAATTAATTTAGATTAATTTAGGGGTATTTCATACCATGAGCACCACCACAATTTAAAGCCAGCTTTGAAGTTTTTTATTTTCGAAGGGGGGAAGCCATCTTTCATAGTAAAAAAATGGAAAGGATGTCTTGAAAAGAAGTATGAAGCCAAGGAAACTAATGTTTGTCTGATGATAATGTAATGATGCCTACAATATATGGCACGAGGGAGTGCAGGAAGCAAAATAGGATGAGGAAGAGTAAAGAAATGAAACAACAAACAAACATTAAAATACAAGTAAGGAAAGTTCAAGTGAGAAAAACTTGAAAGCAACCAACAATAGCAGATGATTAATAAGTCAAGTCATTTTCCTTATTGATAAGTAGAGGCTACTTGTTTTGTTAGTTGCTCTTACGTAAAGCAATCTAGGCAGTAGTGGGCTGCGTGCAAAATTAAAGCTAGAAATGTTTTGGACATCCAAGATTCCTCAAGAAATAAGTCGATTCTACCTCTATTACAGGAAGATGTAATGGAAGAAAACCAATTGCAAACTGTTCTGATCGATAGTGATGAGACTATTAAATTAGTTGATGAAGATGATGATGGAAATATCATTCCTAATGATATTGAACAGTTCGATAAAGAAGATTTTGAGTTCTATACATCTTCTGAAGATGGATCAGTTAACTTGAATGATGAAGAATTTGATGAAGCAAATTTTTTATAGTAAATTCTATATGTTTTCCATTTTTTAAGACATTAAGTCACCATGTTAAGTTGTTTGTTCATTTATTTATATACTTGATTATATTATAATTTATGACATTAGCTCATATAAGTTTCAATTTGGAATGACATACAGATATGGGACTAAAGAAAATAAATCAGAAGGGGAAAGGACCATCTTTGAAAAAAGGTCGAACCCCATTTGGGAACCCTCATTTTATTAGTCCTCTACGCTCGCCAAATTCCATTGTTCCTATTACAGCTACTTCTACTCATGATTTAGCTCCTACTTCTGCTCATGATTTCGCTCCTAATTGCTCATGATTTGGGTCCTAATTCAGCTCATGATTTAGCTCCTACTTCTGCTCATGATTTAGCTCCTACTTCTGCACGTGATTCAGCTGCTCCTAGTTCTTCCCGTTTTTCAGCTGCCTTAGTTCAGCTCATGTTTTAGTGCTCCTAGTTCTGCTCATGTTTTAGCTTCTCCTAGTTCAACTCATGTTTCAGTTGCTCTAGTTCACCTCAGTTTCAGATGCTCCCACTTCTAATCGTGATTCAGCTACTCCTAGTTCTATCCGTTTTTCAGCTGCTCCTAGATCTATCAACTTTTCAGCGGCACCTACTTCTGCTCATGATTAAGCTAATCCTAGTTCTGCCCGCTTTTCAGCTGTTCCTATTTCTGCTGGTGTTTTGGGTGCTTCTACTTTTACAGGTGTTTTGGCTCCTCCTAGTTCTTGTTTTCAGCTGCTCCTAGATCTGTCCGCTTTTCAGCTGCGCCTACTTCTGCTCCTAGATCTTCCCATCATTCAGCTGCACCTACTTCTACTCATGATTCAGATAATCCTAGTTCTGCTGGTGTTTCGGGTGCTTCTACTTCTGTCGGTGTTTTGGCTCCTCCTAGTTCTGCTCGTTTTTCAACTGCTCCTAGATCTGTCCGCTTTTCAACTGCACCTAATTTTGCTCCTAGATCTTCCCATGATTCAGCTGCTTCTATTTCTGACCGTCATTCAGATACTCCTAGTTCTGCCCACATTTTTGCTATACCTACTTTTGCTCGTGATTCAGTTGCTCCCACTTCTAACCATGATTCAGCTACTCCTCTTTTGCAAGTGGTTCAAACTACTCCCACTTATGTGCCTGCTCAAGCTCCTAGTCTATCTAATGTTTCAACTCTTACACCTAATTTCGCTAAATCAGATCAAGAGCTGGATGAAGATATTGACATATCAGACACTGAGTTGGATCCGAACGATCACAATGCTCCTGTGAATAGGACCAGACGGGTACGTGTATAGTTTGTGTACTCATTTTGAATATTCATTTTCATATTATTTTTCTTATGTGTCTAATTTTTTTCACGGGAAGTTACATGCTACTAGTACTAATGAGATTTCTCGCGCACTGTTAGAAATCTTTGACAAATTTTGGTTCATTGAAGGGTGGGGATGGAAGGAATTGACAACAGTCCAACAAGATTTTTACTGGGAGGAGTCCAAGGTACTTAACTCAATCTAAAATTATATATAATATGTTTTTTTGTTCAATAACATTTTTTTAATACTTGATATCTTAGAAATCTTTCAAGTGGAAGCACCTGATAATTAAGTTAGGAGAATATGGAATTCTCAAGCCTCTACAAGCTATTCCAATATACTCTCAACCATGAGGACAAAGACAAAAAAGAAACGTCAATCAATCCATCAAGATATATGGGATGCATGGAATGAGAAATGAAAGGATCCAACATATCAGGAGATATGTGAGAAAAACTCCAAAAATCGACTAATTGAGGTGGCTGGACCTGGGACTAGCATATCTTGTGTTGTTCATCACAAAGTATTGGTATGTTTTTAGATTTATAAAATAGTTTTCTTCAGTTTCATGTCAAAATTTGCAATAATTCTGCCATTGGCTGCTGCATCGTACAAGTTGTTAATAAGTGATTTAGCTTCTGCTTTGTTACATTGGTCCACAGATGATTTCAATACTGAAAATTGTAATTTTCCGCAGTTGCTTCAGTTTAAATAAACTGTTTTCAGTGTTTGCTTTAGTTTATTATTCCACAATATGTTATACAACTTAAGTGCCAACAATCTGAATATGTCATAGTCTGTTTAAATAGCCATTTCTTTGTTGTCTTACAAAAAGGTATTTCCCTTGCTAAGAACTAGTCCATTTCCTCAGCACCAATCTATATTTTTACACTTCTAAATAGCATTTCTGTTATACTGCTTTGAATGAAGAAGTTTCTAGTGGAAGCATCATAGACGTTATATACTGCTTTTGTTATACTGCTATGTTTGTATGTTATGTTCTTGTTTTCTAGTGTATAAAGAACATGTTAAAAAGATACAAAGTCTCATGAGTGAAGAGATAATTGTTGAGGTGAGATTGAGATTGATGAATTGTTAGGGGAGGATGAAATACGCCAAATGGGCTTATTGCTTTGGTCGGTATAATTTGATTGCTATTTGTATATTGACCAATATAGTCCATTGTATCTTGTTAAATAGACAAAGATGAATGGACAATCTCCCTCTGCAATACAGCTATATGCAGCCACTCATATGAAGAGAACAGCTGAAAAGGTTTGGATTTGTGAAAAATTGAAGAAGGTGGCGGTAAGTGAAAAGTAAAACATAATTAGTCTTCTAAAAATTTCAAGCTTAAAATGAAATTTCTTTATGATAGTGAAGTTTTATGTTTTTCTTTGTCAAATAGGAAACATTTGACCAAATGCTTGTTGCCTTACAAGCAACAGAGACAACAGATGATGGTTCTGAGAGAGTTGAGGTGGATGAAAACAAAATTTTCTTTGACGTTGTCGAGGGGAATGCAAAGCATTGGGTATATGGATTAGGATCATGTGGTGCTGTATGTTACCTTGAGTTATTCCCCCCGTGGTAAGCGGGTTAACCGGGCATAAAAAGATATTTGTAACAAGGTAGAATTCAAGAAAGCTGTGAATCAAGTGAAAGAGGACATGGCAGCTGAACTGAGTGCGTATAATGCTCAAATGGATGCAAACATGGTGACTGAGCTGAGTGCGTATAAAGCTCAAATAGATGAGGAAATGGCTATTTTTAGACAACAAATGAGTGAGATGATGATGGGAAGGAATGGAGGATCCTCATCTGCCACCTCTCATGCTTATTCTAGTTCAAGCTAACTGGGTTTTGTGACCTGTTTGATGAGGGAATTTGGTTCTCTGTTTGTTCTTTTTTAATTAGTTTAAACCTCTGTTTTCTTTTTCAATATGCAACATGTTGGAAAGGGGGGGGAATGAAGAAGGATTACCTTCTTATAGCCAAACTTTTGCTGGAATTTATGTTTTGCAGATCATGCTATAATGTAGTAACACAAAAGATAAGACTTCCGTTAACAGTAAAAGTACTTGGTTTGGATATCTGATTTCCAAATTTAATGTTCTTGTCAATTATCTAATATCTTCCCTGAAAAATAATCGAGACTGGAAACACAACGTGGAATGCTTCGATTAATCTTCACGAAAGAGAAAGGAAGTACAGAGAAATCCTAGAACCCTAACATTCCACTAATCAGTCTACCGTAGTCTCAACCCTTCGAGACTAATATAACCCTAGCCTTCTGACTTGTGGAACAACGGCCAGAAAACTACCCAACTAAAACGACAGCGTTGCAAACCAAAATATAACATACAGCAGAGGACAATATAATATACAGTAGTAGACCAACATGACCAATAAATAAACTATTCTATCAGCCCCCCGCAAAGCTTAGAAGGGAGACACTTCTAAGGTTTGGAAAGATTCAGAACCATTACAAAAGATGGACTGCACTGCTCAGCCGTCTCTTTTCAGACCCAACTTCTTGACCTGCACTGGATAGGCCTTCCCTGGTAAGGCCTTAGTTAATACATCGGCCAACTGTTCCTTAGAGCCTACGAACTCCACCCTGATCATGCCCTCTTGCAATTTTTGTCTAACAAAGTGTATGTCGAGTTCTATATGCTTGGTCCTCTCATGGAGGACTGGGTTGCGTGCAATGTAAATAGTAGCCTGGCTATCAGACTTCACCGGAACAGGAAGAATATCCTTCACTCCCAGCTCGTGCAACACCCTTGTAATCCAACTAAGCTCCGCTGTCACACTCCTCATTGCTCGATATTCTGCTTCTGCAGATGATAGTGCGACAGTAGTCTGTTTCTTGCATTTCCATGAGAGAGGACATCCTCCAATCTGTATGAAGAAGCCACTGATAGATCTCCTTGTATTAGGGCATCCTGCCCAGTCAGAATCACAAAAAGCGGTCAGGGTGTAATCATCTTTTGAATTAAACAACAGTCCATAACTCAAAGTGCCCCTAATATAATTCAAGGTATGCAAGGCAGCCGTAAAATGCACATCAGTGGGACTACCAAGAAACTGACTCAAAACCTGGATTGCAAAACAAAGATCAGGTCTACTATGCGACAAATAGCTTATTTTCCCTACAAGTCTGCAGTAAACAAAAGGGTCTTTCAAAGGTTTTCCCTCATTTCTCATAAGTCTAAGACTTGTATTAAGAGGACTGGCAGAAATTTTATCATTAGGCGTTCCAAATTCCTTTAACAAATCTTCACAATACTTTTTCTGTATAAGGACAACTCCCTCTGTTGTATGAATAAACTGCATCCCCAGAAAATAGTTCAAGATGCCCAGGTCCTTAATCCTGAATCTCTGATTCAGAGTCTTTTTCACAGATTCTATCAGCATATTATCATTTCCTGTTATCAGAATATCATCCACATATACCGCTAGATAGCACACCTTGTTATCCTTTCTCTAATAAACAAAGAGTATTCATTAAGGGACTGGACAAAATGTAAAGATTTAAGCAGAATACTTAATTTATGATGCCATTGCCTTGAAGCCTGTTTCAGGCCGTATAAAGACTTGTTCAGTTTGCATAATTTCCCAGATTTTTCTTCCTTATGACCCAAGGGAACCTCCATGTACACATCTTCTTCTAAGTCCCCATGAAGAAAAGCATTATTTATATCTAGTTGGCTAACTACCCAATTCCTTTTGGTTGCCACTATAACTAATGCCTTGATTGTAGTAAATTTTACTACGGGAGAGAAGGTTTCCATGTAATCTATCCCATACCTTTGGGTGTATCCCTTTGCTACCAATCTAGCTTTAAATCTCTCTATGCTACCATCTGCCTTATGTTTAATCTTGTAGACCCACTTGCATTTCACTGGTTTAATACCATTTGGAGGTTTGACAAGATCCCATGTGTTATTTCTTTCTAGTGCTAAGAATTCCTCTTCCATGGCCCTCTTCCACCTTTTATCACTAACTGCCTCTTCATAACAGCTAGGCTCAGTTTCATTGAGTAAATCAGTATGCAGATATGAATGACAGTTTTGATCTAATGAAAATATTCCCACGATATGCATCAGACAATCAGTCCTAATTATGCTATCTCTATCATCCATGACAAAAGAATCATGATTAGTTTCACCATCACAGAGTTTAATACTACAAGCAGCTGAGATTCTATCATGCAATATTTCTGAGAAAAGATCAGCAGAAGGTAACTTATCTTTTTTCATGACTGTCAATCTAACTTCATAATCTTCTAGGTATTTAGGAGGATATCTGGTCCTTTCTGATCTTCTTGTGATGACTTCTTCTTCTGCTGCATCTTCTGTCAGGGATTCCTCAACATTGTTTTCCTCTGTTGGAACGCCACTTGTGGAATTATGAGGATTCTCTTCATCCCTTTCTTCATAGTTGTTGTCCTGTCTATTCTGTCTTATTCTCACATCATTTGCATTAGTATTATCAGAAATAAAACAGTCATCCTCAAACAGAAAGGGACCTTTTGGAGAATCATCTAAGCAAGTTCCTTTAATGTTTCCCTGGACAGATCTGAATGGGTAAACCTTTTCATGAACCAGAACATCTCTATTAAATATGACTTTGTCATTATCAAGATCATAGAGTTTATAGGCTTTCTTACCTTGAGCATATCCTAAGAAGACGCATTTTACAGATCTGGATAAAAACTTATCATGTTGATTCTTATTGACATTTGCAAAACAGAGGCACCCAAAACATCTAAGGATAGTGTAATCTGGTTTTTCTCCATAAATAATTTCAAAAAGAGTTTTATTATCTATGCTAATGAGGGGCATTCAATTAATCAGAAAAATTGCAGTGAGAATGCTTTCCCCCCAAAATTTCTTAGGGAGAAGGGAATGAAACATCAAAGCACGTGCTGTTTCCAGAATGTGACGATGTTTTCGCTCTACCATTTTGCTGTGGTGTGTAAGAGCAAGTTGTTTGGTGTTTAATCCCTTTTAGCTTAAAGTATTCTGTGCCTGCCTTTAAGCTCCATAATTCATGAGCATTGTTGGTTCTAACACATTTAACACTTCTCTTAAACTGATGCTCAATCATGGAGATAAAACTTATAATCAGACCAAAACACTCAGATTTGAATTTACATAAATGTGTCCATATAGCACGACTTTTGTCATCCACAATAGTGAGGAAATAGCAAAAATCATCATAAGTGTTTTCATTATAGGGACCCCACAAATCAATATGTATTAACTCAAAAATGTCTTTTGCTTTTATAGAACTAGATTGAAAGGGTAATCAGTGGCTTTTAGCCCTACTACATGGTTCACATACAAAAGGTCATTGTTTCTTGATCTCTTCAACCAGACCTAATCTTGAGATTTTCTCCCTAGGGGCATGTCCTAGTCTAAGATGCCAGAGACTTAAAGAATCATTACAGTCAGATTTTGTTTTCACAGAACCAACCAATGAACTAATGCATTCCTTTTCTTTCTTATCACAGAATCTATCAAAAATATACAGTCCTCTAAGCTTCTGACCAATCTTCAGCTCCTCACCTTGCTCACAAGCCTGATAGAAACATCCAGTAGAATCAAAACAAACTTTCCCATTCATTTCTTCAGAAAGTTTACTAACAGAAATTAAACTAAATTTGAAACTTGGAACAAAAAGAACATTTCTCAATGTTATTATACTGTTTAATTTAACATTTCCTATCAGATGGACCAATTGTGGATGCCCATCTGGCATCCCAACCGTGTGGGGTCTATCAAGCAAATTAATATCACATAAAATAGCTAGATTGCCACACATGTGGTCAGAAGCACCAGTGTCAATCACCCAATCTATTAATTCAACATTATGTTCACAGGAGGCATTAAAAATGTTATAAATACTTCCAGTTAAACTAGAGTTATATTGAGAAGAAGCCATACCAATAAAACTGCAGTTTGATTCTGGGTTTTGTTGTTCTTTATTGACAATCTGGGATTTGCTGATGTAACTCAGCAATAGATTCACCGGATCTGTGGTCAGGACCTTGTTGAATGGGTAGGAATAGCTAGATTGCCACACATGTGGTCAGAAGCACCAGTGTCAATCACCCAATCTGTTAATTCAACATTATGTTCACAGGAGGCAATAAAAATGTTATAAATACTTCCAGTTAAACTAGAGTTATATTGAGAAGAAGCCATACCAATAAAACTGTAGTTTGATTCTGGGTTTTGTTGTTCTTTATTGACAATCTGGGATTTGTTGATGTAACTCAGCAATTAATTCACCTGATCTGTGGTCAGGACCTTGTTGAATGGGTCTTTACAGGAATCCCCTTTTTGTTCACTAGCTCCATTCGCCTGATGCTGTTTCTCTTTTCCCACGCGCCACCCTGGAGGATACCCAATCTTTGGGTAACACCTCTCTTCTGAGTGACCTGCCTTGTGACAGTAGGTACATTGAATGTAATTGCGCTTTCCTCCGTGTCCTTGTCCACGCCCAAAACTCTTCTTGGTTTGGCTAACAGAGAATGCGACTGGCGCCTCTGTCTCAACTGGAACAGTGGTGGTGAGAGCCTTCTGTCTTTCCTATTGAATGAGAATGGAGAAGGCTTGTTCCATGGAAGGGAGAGGTGAGATCATCAAGATACTCTCTCGGGCTCCGGCATATTTCTCGCTTAACTCCATCAAGAACTTTATCAGCCGCTGAGTCTTGATGTAATCTTTGAACGCATTGTCCGTCGCACAGGCACATGCGGGTAGGGAAGTAGTTGCATCCAATTCGTCCCAAATTCCTCTGAGTCTTGCAAAATAGTCTCCTATGCTTTCCCCGACTTGTGTTGTGTTCACAAGTCTTCTTTCCAACTCAAACATTCTTGTAGCATCAACTTGGTCGTATCTGGTGTAGAGGTCTTACCATATTTCAGCCGCCGACGATCTAAAGAGGACGGTATCGGCGATGCGTTTCTCAAGGCTCATGAGAATCCAAGCCCTTACCATACTCTCGCATCTCTTCCAAGCTTCAAGATCGTCGTCTGAATTCGTCGGCTTCACTACGGTGCCCAGCACAAAACCGAGTTTGTTCTTTGCCCCCAGCGCAATTTCAACTTGTTGTTTCCAACAAGGAAAACCCGGGCCTCCATAATATTTGCTCGCGAGCGACAACCCAGGTTGGTCGGAGTTCGAAAGATACAGAGGATCCTTGAGGTTGGCGTGTCCGTTGCTGCAACTTCCAAGCTCGGAATCGGTGACGCCTCCTTTGTCCTTGTCCTTGCCCTTTGGTGGGTCTACTTGTGGTGTTTCACTCATGATTCGTCAATGCGTGGAGAACAAGAATGACGAATCGGAAAAAATAGAGTCTCGTGGGGTAGACAGGAGCAAGAATGACGGATTGAAAGTTAGGATCTCGTGGGGAAACAAAAACAAGAATGACGAATTGGAAAATTTGGAAAGCGAAATAGCTTGTCAATCGCAAGGAAAGAAATCGACGAGGAGCTTGAATCAGTCATAAGAAAACGCAGAAACAGGACCCCACGATCATTCTGCTCTGATACCATGAAAAATAATCGAGACTGGAAACACAACGTGGAATGCTTCGATTAATCTTCACGAAAGAGAAAGGAAGTACAGAGAAATCCTAGAACCCTAACATTCCACTAATCAGTCTACCGTAGTCTCAACCCTTCGAGACTAATATAACCCTAGCCTTCTGACTTGCGGAACAACGGCCAGAAAACTACCCAACTAAAACGACAGCGTTGCAAACCAAAATATAACATACAACAGAGGACAATATAATATACAGCAGTAGACCAACATGACCAATAAATAAACTATTCTATCATTCCCTTTGTGTTGGAAATATTTCGAAGCGAATGAAGTAAATGTCAGGCCTTGAAACAAATTTTCCCAGATTTAGCGATGGTGGACTTAATACCACTTACTAATATGAATAAATGAAAAATATGTACTGATAATTAAGTAGAGTTATTATTTATTATTTCATTGTCATATACTATTCTATTTAATAAAAACATAATCTTTTCATTTTATTTCATAATACTTATTAAAAATTATTTATAACTAAATTTTATTTTACTAACTATGAAGTAAATTTTTATATTTAAAACCAAAATATTTTAAAAAAAGAAAACAATATATATTAGCATATAAAATATTCTTAAATATTAAACTCTAACTAATATATGTATTAAATAATTAGTTAAAATATTGCAAATAATTTCGAATTATAACATAATTTAGTTATTAATTAAGATTTAGTTTTGTTTTGATTAAGATATTTAAATTTTTACTAATATATAACATACCTTTAGTCTTTAGTCATTAAACCACAACCTATATATATATATATAACTTGCCTCCTTCCAAAATCCCTAAGTTAGAAGCTCCTCTTTTCCCGCATCGGCAGAACAGACGTGAAGAAGCTCAGCAATAGCGACCAAGGAGAAGAAGCAGCAAACCCCATGAAGGAAATCAAGGCCAGAAGTTAATGGAAATAGCTCAGAAATATCATCCATCTCGAGATAGTAGTTAACGGCTTCAATAAATGCCCGGTAATTATATATATGTAACCCGTCGATTCTCGGATATGGCTAGATCAAATATCCACTTTCTATGATCTGTGTTGTCTGTTTTTGCTCATCAAGCCTTTTTCCCCCATACAGCAAACAAATTCTTGGCTCAATCTGGTTAGCTATGCCAAGTTCTACTTTCGCTTTTTCTCCAAGCTTTGATTACTCGAGTATCGGAATTATTAGGATTCACGATCGCCATCACCGACATTCACGATCGTTATCTCTGATTTTCTTCATCACGACACCAGCACGGCCGAGGAACTTCTGCCGAAATCGTCCCGTTGCTGCCGCTCGATTGGTAACTTTTGTTGTTGCCGCTGTTAGTTGAAAACAAATATGCTTAGGTGAATAAAACAAGCCCGTCTAGCTCAGTTGGTAGAGCGCAAGGCTCTTAACCTTGTGGTCGTGGGTTCGAGCCCCACGGTGGGCGATTAATAGTGAATTTTGCTCTCAAACTCCCCCAATGATATTACCAACATGGATTCTTTTGAAAATAATTATGCTTTGGTTCTCTTCTTTTTAGCATAAGAAAAGAAAGTAAGGATTTCTTTGATTAGATTATTTAATGTATTAAATTACTCAGAATGAATTTGTTTATGCTTGTTCTTGAAGTAGAAAACGTTCCATCTATTGTTGAATATCTTCTTTTTTAAAATGGATTCCGCTTCCTCAGTGAACGTCTTGGTAGAAGATATAATTTCTCGGAACTGTGGTTTATTCGTTTTGAAGTACTTCCTTAAATCATCAAGAAAATTCCTTACCTGTTCAATTTCTAATGAATCAAGATAACCATTCGTTCCAGTATAAATAGTTATTATCTGTTCTTCCACTGGCAAAGGGGAAGATTGGGCTTGTTTGAGTAATTCACTTAATCGTCGACGTCTTGCCAATTTATTCTGAGTAACTTTATCAAGATTCGAAGCAAATTGAGCAAAGGCTTCTAATTATGTGAATTGCGGCTACTAAACATGTCTGGATTGGCTTATACCAAGCCCTTTCAAATGTTGCCAATGAGGTTAAAAATGTCCTTATGTTTCATTTTATGACTCTTGCTCAGAAGAAATATGTCTTTAATAATTTTGAACTCTAAAACTTTTCTTGTGCAAAGTCTGTTGACAGAAGGATTCTTTTGGATTCCATCTCTGGGTGGACCCGCTACAATAGCATTTATGGAACTTTAGATGTAATTATCTGTGTTTCAATACTATTATTATTCCTCTGTGTACACTCTGGAGCTCAGCAGAGTGGTTCATGAGATCTTTTATGCCATTTTTTATACATTCTGTAACACCCCTACCATTAATACAATGCTTACCGTCCAATCTCCTTACACATCAGATACACGCAGCGGATACATACTTACATAATGTGGGTGATACAATGCCGTTAGTCACCCACGTGACTAACAAGGCTACTGCTACTACATATAGCATCGGTTTGATGGACCGGAATCCCGAGTACTACATAACTACAACACATACTCCATTTACCAAATAAGTACTGCAATCTTCATTCCATACAATACTCCATGTACAATACGATTTAATTCGCATACTGAGTCTACTAGGATCCTCATACAAGTATAATACCTCTTCCAAACTCATACATACTCACTAGGAGACTACTTAATACCCATTCCTCACAACTACTTACTTTCTAGATACAAGGTTGTGCCGCCGGTCTCTTACCTGGAACACATCCGCTTCGGGTACCTGCACACTAAAAACGTTCCCCCTAGGGGGTCAGCTTTCGCTGCGCATGATAACCGCATACCCCGCGTACTAGTGAGGGTATGCCGACCACTTGGTCGTATACATGCAGTTCATTTATTCACACAACATGCATACATGCTTTCATACACAATACAATAATACTTACGCAAGGCATACATACATACACTTCATCACATACAAGGAATACAATATACCATCCAATACATACTTACCTTTTTCCGAATTACACATTCACATTACATACACAGTATACAATTCTTGTTAACTTCATTGGTCCACCCGGGTTAATCGGGTGGAGATTACTCGTTACTTCATACATACACTTACATACTCATACTCATACTCATACGTACTTACTTACTCCTACTCTTACTCATGTTAAGTCGTCGGGACCTCCGGCCCTGGGGACTACTCCGTCCCACCTCCGGGATTTACTTGACTCACCAATCCGGGATGCTACCCATTTAAGGGATTTGGGCCGCGGACCAGTTTAAGAGTCAGGAATCGGATCCAACCTCTTGTGTCTCCTCTCATCCTCACGCGTGGCCGAAGCTATATCGGGCTTCTACTCATTCCAGTTTACTCACTTAAGTTTGGAGTTAGGTAGTTAGGAATTAGCAGAAGTCATTCATGCAAGCCACATACACAATTACAATGCTCAATACTCATTTATACAAAATACAATACAATACTTAAGTACAATACAAGATTCGAATACAAGTCATCATCATTCATATATTTCATGAATTATACAAACTATTGTTCAAGACAATATCAAGAACAATGTCAACAAGCACAAGTAAGTGCATATAGTCCGATTCATGCATTTATCTTATTTAGGTGATCAAATAAGCACACAAATCGGGGTAACCAGATTAGGATACAGGGCATGAAGAAATCATACCGTTCACCGCTGTACTTGTATCCCAACGTTCCTCCGGTGTTCACAAATCAAATTCCTATGATATATACAATCGAATGATTAATCTAACTATCATTAACTCAATTCGATTACTCTTACGTTTCCTAACCCACACTTACTAAGTCTCTAATTCCTTTACTTACATTTTACTTACTTACTTTTAATTACTTAACAATGGTTCGCTTACATATATATATATATATACACATATGTATAGGTGGTATACATATATACATATATATACTAGCTTTAGCTTACAGTTTTTTTTTGTAAGTTATGGATCGTCCGACCCAGCACTATTCCGTCCGACCCATACCCTCTGGGTCGGACCGTTCCAGAAGGTTTCGGTCCCGTGTCCAAGCTCCGTCCGACCCACTGTCCGACCCAGAGTCTGGGTCGGACGAAGTTAGAAACTTCGACCTTGAAATTTTTTTTTGCCTGTCCGACCCACGTCCGATCCACGGCTCGGGTCGGACCGTTCCAGAAAGATTTATTGTCGTTGCCTAAGCCCCGTCTGACCCACCGTCCGATCCAGACTCTGGGTCGGACGGTAGCAGAACCTTGCTACAACAAACCCTTATTTTCTTTTCTCAATTTCACCCATTGCTTCCCCCAGTCTTCCTACATACATCCTAACATGATTTAGTACTATTTAAAACATTCTAAATCACCTTAATTCATCCACCAAATCCTTACTAAATCCATCAAACAACTTACACAATTTCCTCACTTTCCTTTCCATACTTACAACATTTTTCATTCTCTTATGCTACAGATTTTCAAACTCCATTCTACCATCCATTACTTCTCAACCACTTCCACTATTAGCATCCCAAATACCCCATCTCACCATGCCAATTCATTTCCAAGCAATTGCACCTTCTATACCAAGTCCAACATTTACTTTACCAAGTCTTATACTCTAGTTTCTTCCTAGTTTCTCCAAGGCATTCCTTGCACTCTTTGCTACAGATTTTGCATCCTAGTATTCCCATACCTCAAATAACATTCCATGGTCATTAGACATCCCTACAATCCCCAATACACACCTTGGTTCTCCCATTCACCAAGTCATTCACAATGCACATATTCCTACCAAAATTTTGTCATGATTCCTCTACTTTCTTACTTGGCCACACATACCAATTCTCACCAAATTCATTCCTAATCTAGCCACACCCTTACAAGGGTCCTACCAGCAATTAATACAATATAAACCCATCCCAATACACCAATACTCCATCAACATCAATACTAATACTCATACACAATACTTGGCTCCAAGGCCTACAATCCACATACTACTCCACAAATACTCAAACTTCCAAATGACATTACTAATACATTGTTTTGGGTTCCTTAATTAGTTCACCCATTCCCATTACTCTAATACATTAAATCTTAACCTTAGGAGAGCCCTTACCTTGAGCTTACAATTCCTTCATTCCTTTTCCACTTCTCCTCTTCTCTTCCTTGTACAATTCGATTTTGTGGGAAGGGAGTTGCCAAACTCCATTCCCATCACCCAAAGCATACAAACAGTATAATTAATATCTAACCCTTAGATTTATACTAACTCATTGAGACGTTTTAAACAAATTTCTAGGGTTTACCTTTTGAAGCTTTTAGGAGGGTTTTAGCCCTTGGTTCAAGAAGGTGTTTCTCCCCACCATTGGAGGGTTGAAACAAAGCTCCAAAACAGAGGGAAAACAAGGTGAGAGAGAGGAAAATCGGTTTATACCCAAGAGATGGAGAAAAGTGAGGTCTTTCATGGAGATTCTTACCTTGTTGGAAAGAGGAGACTCCAAGCTCCACAATGGTGTGCTTTTGTCTTCAAATGGGGAAAACCCATGGAGATGAAACTCATCCTTTTCGAATTTTGAAAAGAGGGAAATGTAGAGGAGAATGAGGGGAGTTCAAATATGTAATTATTTTTACATTTGGAGCTCACATGGAGGTAAGCATGGAGAAGAAGAGGGAGCTTCCATTGTTGTAGTGGGGAGCTCAACATCGCAGCAAGGAGGGAGAGGGTGAGAGAAATCGGTGAGGAAGGGGAAATGGGAGAGAGAGAAGAGAATGAGAGGAGAGAGGGTATGTTAAGGTACTCTTTTTACTTTTCTCACTTTTTGCTTTTTGCTTCTTTAATTAGTTAGCTAGTATGTGAGTGTGTGAGGGGTTTATTTACCTATTAAAATCGGTCCCCCTACAGTTATACTAGCTGGAGCGTTTTTCGTCTGTTAGAGAAAGCGCTCGTTATTTTACTTTACCCGTTTAGGTACTGTTCACTAACCGGGCCCGTTTTCCGGAATTTTCTCATTTCTTTATTTTTTTATTGGTTATTAAGCTCCATAAATGCTTAATAATATTTATTTAATGACTTAAAATTTTTACGGGTTTCGTTTGACCATTTAAAATCACGTTTTCGGGTTTTCTCGAAAAAACGTGCGTTAAAGCTCTATTAGCGTTTTAATACATTATTTGGATCCGTTTTCTTCGGGAGTTGTTCCCATATATTATTTAGGTCTTATTAAACCTTTGGAATCCATATTATACGCTAACCGCGTCTCATACCTCCTATGGTTATTTACGCTTATTTAGCGTTTTTCGCCTTTTAAGCATTTCTTTATTTCTTTGGATTTATTTTTCCTTACTAATATTAATTAGGTACCATTAGTCCCTTAAATACGTATTAGATTAATTTTAATCCCTATATTTAAGTTCGGGGTATTTCAATCTACCCCCCTTAAGAACTTTGTCCTCAAAGTTGTTCGAGTTATGGGATTACTATACTTACTCATCCATACTTATCTAGTGCCAAGGCCATACATTCTTCCTCCTTACAATTCTCAAATCCATTACTCAGGTCTCTACATACCATACTATACCGATGTACTATAATTACTCTCCAATCCATATTACTATCAACCATCCGGTTCCTCATTTCAAAATTATACATACATACATACCGTGCAAAGCTATCCCCAAAGCAATGCAATACACATTACAATCCCGCAGGCACTCAGGTCATCTAGACACAGGACTCCTCTATGTCCCGCTGCCCTTGGAATAATACAACCATTATCTTTCCCGGTATAAGTTTCTAACAAATCCTTATTCTCATGTCTAAGACTATCTTTTCAATACTACTAATTAGAAGTTCCTAAAACACACACACTCCAAATTCCAATTTATATCCATCACTTCTATCCTATGTGTGATTCTTGTGACCACTTGAGGGGAGCTTCAAGAGTCATTCGACCCTGATGTGATCAGCATCAGTGTTGAACTATCTTTCCACTCCAATTGTGTTTGGTTTCCCTTGATCTGATCAGGATCAAGTTCGACTTCCCACATCAGATTCAATCAAACAAATAATTTAATTGTTTTCATTTCTATCTTTACTCTTTCTAGTCGTAATTACGAATTCATACATCTCCAAAGGATGGAATCCGTCCATCAATCGTCCTCACTCTACTTCCCAAATGCTTTACTCCATGGTTCAATCCTAATGCTCATTTCATCAACCTTCACTACTTCCCATCCATTACTCACCATCATCTCTCCAATATTCTAACTAAGAATACTACACTTATAAGATTTAGTTGACTTCAATTGTTTCAAATATTTTTTACTTCGATTCCACTACTCATAACTTCATTCATCTACTATCCTCATTCATTTCGTACTACTTCTTCAAAGGTTACAATACTTGTGGAGCTCCGTCCACTACTCATTACTTTTCTTTTACTAATACTCTTTTCTTGCGTTGGTGTTACAAGATGGGTATATTCCTCCTATGGTATTTGCATGTCTAATGCCTAGTTACCATAATTACAATATGAATGATACTTATGTTTATTTACCATAGTATCAATCATCACTTGGTTCTCATTTGTGCCATGCACATTATAGTTTTATGTGTTTTATTTTAAGACTTCATCAAGCGGTTTTTCACTCTACCCCCCTTAAAAGGGATTACGCCCACGTAATCTACCATATTTATTATTGAACCTATTTGGTTATTTATTTTGGCCACTCTGAGTGTTTTTAGCTTCTTTTCGGTTTATTACATAATATACCCTTGTCAAAGGGTCTTAATCATAACAATGGTTTAGTCTTTGCACCAAGGATTCCTATATGAGTTTATTTAACTCATATTTAATTCGGTTCCAGCCTATTAGGCTTCAAGGCATTACTAGCCATTCTACTATACTTACTAGGTATATGTCTCCTAGCTAGGGCCCACTAGCTTCTGCTGCACGACCCTGATAACTCGGGTTACTTACCCTTCGTGTTATCCTTAATATGCTATGCATCAGCTTTTATCCGTCTATTATGGGGATAAGGTTTACTTAACAAATGCGGTATTCTTTTACCGTGTTTGAACTCAATGAGTTGTAGGTTTATAACCAGCTCTCTGGTAATTTCTTCACATGCTATTCGTGCTTCTACGATTATTCGTTAAGTTCCTCCGACTTATTGTCAGGCGAGGTTAAGTCACCACTTAACTGTAGTGCTTCCTCTGTTGTCACTAGCTTCTAAATCATACCAGTTCTTCTGGTTCAGTACAAGTGTTCTTTACTTGTATGACCTTGCATTTCTATGCGTCGGTCCTAGTGACTTTGATATGTCTCCTTTCACCTTTTACTCCAATGGAATTCACATCTTGTGATTGTTAGTGTGTTTGTACACTCTTCGTGCTTCTTTGGCCTTAGGCCGCACGGTTTGTTGCTAAGCTTGCTCAATTTACTAGTGTGCCATGTTCGTGGTGAAAGGAAAGATTTACTACGGTTTACATTCTCCATATCCCAGCCATCTCATTAGATCCTTAGCTGAACAAGTGCAATGCCAAAACACTCAGTCATACAGATGCAGAGGCGTAAACCTTGACAGTAAGTCACTTATACTCGTGTCATTGCCTAACTACTTCCTCATAGCGGTCGCTTGTTGCGCACCGTATTCTTACTCATTGTACACATTGTTTTTACTGACTCCGTTACTGTGGTAGTTTCTCTTTACTCACTGTTACTATCATTGGCACCATTTTTATGGTGTATACGCTGAGGGTTTCCTAGTTCGTATATATGACGGTTGTCGTAGTATACCGCAATAATATTATCTTCCCATTGTGGGGATGTTCTATTTCAATTTAGGTTTCATGTGTAGGTTAGCTTACCTCACATTACTTCCTCATTCATGATTAGTTTGCCAAGTAACTCGGTTGACCGAGGATGAGGTAATTCATCGGGTTATAAGCTCTCTCGAGCGTTAGTCATATGTGGTGTTCAACGTGTATTCACATTGATTGTTTTGACAATTACTGTCCTCTCAAAGCTGAGCATTAGTTACAGGCTCTAGCTGTGTAGTTCCACTTGTATGCATATCACCGGGACATCCCAAGAACTCTAGGGGTTTTCTGGTCCCATTCTCTAATTGAAGAGTATTTCATCACTGGTAGGTGAAAGTTCTTGTTGAGAGGTTGTCTCCACTCATAGATCTCATGACGAGGTTTATCATGTTGGTGTTTATACAACGGTTCACCAAATGCTTGGGTGCATACTGAGTATGCTTGCTCCTTAAGTCGTGCTGGTTTGAAATCTCCTTTCCTTATTCCATCGCCCCTTGTAATATCTATATGCGTAGGCTTTTCTGTTATAATAGATGGAAGCCTTTATAAGGGTTCACATCTTCACCACATCGGTGGTCTTCGGTTAACGAGGGTACCTTCCCTTGGGTTTCTCGTAGTGTCCAAATGTGGACTAGGCCAATGTTGGCATTATCCTGATTCTTATGCCTCTGTATTCTTATTGCTACCGAAGGCATGAGGGTAATTAAACTCCGTCAACTGTATACTAGACTGGTGCTCTAGTGACAGTGACACTGAGGTGGCTATTACTCCAAGCCACTCAGGATGTTGGGTTTGAACTGATGGTCCAGTTGTTGATTTCTTGTCATATGAGACAATATCTCTTTCAAGTCTTGTTATCATTTGGTGCAGGTTTTGCAACCGTTTAAGTTTGTATAACGTATTTGGTTTACGGCTTCTGAGCCGTATTGCTGCAAGCTATGCTCTTGCAAGCTGCTTATACATGTTTCCACTCCATGTATACTGTCATAGGTTGAAGATATTATTGGGCTCAGTGGTAAGTCGGGACATCACGCTTCCGTCCATAGGAGGCCTTTTAGGCAAAATGGTATTAATAGGTGCCTCTTAGTACCTTAGGGTATTCCCTGTTAAGTGAAATCCCTTCGGTGTCCTAATCGAGTGTTCGTTTAGCTTCCGTGCTCATATCATTACACTTGTTCAACTGTTGTTAACTCAGACACCCTTCAAGGATCGCTCCTAGGTGTTGGTAGTCATGCCGTTACATCCGGCTAATGTTTATAACATGTTTGTCCTCTATACCATCTTATGGTATTGTATTAAGCTATTCCCTTTAGGTTTATAACGTCTCCCGTCGTTGGGTAGACCGTTTATACGTGTTCCTTGCGTTTGAGACTAGGTTTAATTTCCCTTCAATGATGGAGTATACTTGTGGAAATCTTGGGGTTGCTCTTGGGAATACCGCCCCGTTTGTTGAGCATTGTTAGGTTCACGTTAGGCATTCGCCTTAATGGTGTTTAGACTGGGTATTCCATCCAGCTGTCAGGTAGTTGCTTGGATTATTGAGACATATTCAATGTCTATACTTACTAGTATGTGCTCTTTGCACTTCCTAGTCCTTATTCCTCATCTTCAGATGGATTCTCTGAGTTCCTTGATACTTGGTCGTCCGAGGTGTCCAGCTGTTCTGGTTTAAACGCACTCATGGTCCGTAGAACGGAGTTGACTACTTCCCGTGCGTCGCACACTACATGTATACATACGTGGGGTACCATATTGATACGTTACCACTTACCTAACTATATGTCAGGCCCGCAAGCTCCTTCGGAGTGCAGTTGTCCCACATCCCGTAATTGGGTACACTCGTAGTGTTCGTCACACGCCTAGGTGAAGTATTCTATTGTCAACTCCTCTTGTATCGTCTTATGATACTCACCGTAATTCTGTTGGTTTGGTTTTAAAATCCAAGGTTTTAAAGAAAGGTTTGGTTTGAGAGAAAAATTTTGAGTTTTAAAATTGTGGTTCGGTGTTAAAAGAAGTCTCTCATGGCTTAGTCATGCTTGAGGTCTTGACCAAGTCCAGCTTCCTGCTGACTGGTATACTCTTAATATATGGTCGGGCCGTTAGGCCTTTCCAGGGTTTCGTTCTTCCAGTTTAGGACGTTTAATCATGTAGTTGTTCATTGCTGTCACGGTACATTACTATATACCTGTGGTGTGTTATCCTCCTGAGTGCTCCCGTTTTACTGCACTTGCCGTGGCAAGTGCGTGGTACTGGTGGTTTTTGGGTAAACCGATATCGGTCACGGTATGGTTTTCACTGGTACTTGATAGCCTCGTTGACTCTTCCTTTGAGCTTATCGATGATTTACTAAGGTTAATTAGTCTTCTGAGTAACTTCTCAGTAAGCCTGACATGGTTGTCATTGATCAGGGTACTTCTCCAATCCTTGGAGATTCCCACTCTATTTGGTTTAGTGTCGTTCCTTGTGGCTCGTTCCCACACATCTGTGGTGGTTACTGAGCCTTCCTTGTTTAGGCACTACTCTTGTAGTCCTATTGGATTATATCTCATGGTTGTTCTTGTAATTGTCTGAGCTATATTGGCCAGGTATTGCAACCTTAATGGCGTCGTAGTTTCGGAGTTAACCGTTTCTGACTATGTCCTTAGTCAGCTAGCATACCGTTGGTGGTATTATTCAAGTATTACTATCCCATAGACTTGTGTCTCGGTTCCGTTACTGCTCCCTTTTCCAATCCGTTGCACGGTGAGTGCTTCTTTCCTGCTGTTGGTTGACTAGCTAGGTTTCGCGACTGCTAAGCATGTCGCCCCATGCTGTTGTAAGTTGTGGCCTCCTCGTGGCTGGAGTGCTTATTCCACCGTATTAAGCGCGGTCTTGTTGTTCACCGGGATCCGTCTCCGGGTCTTCCATTTTTGGAATCTAATATATGTCAGGTTCTTTCCTCTTGTAGAATATCTCAGTACTGCCAGATCGGTTTTCCCGAGGATGAGAGGGCTCTTCCTCTCTCTGGCGTCCTTTCCCAAGTTATACAATGGGATGCGGTGGGCGGGACTGGTATTGTAGGTATCCGTACTCACCGGGAGTTCCTATCTAGCATATCTCTAATGCTAACTCAGCCCTTAGCCCTAAGCTTCTAATTCCTAACTCGGTATTCCTAAGCTCGGTATTCCAGTCATCAGAGCGATACTTCGCTCTGATACCACTTTTTGTAACACCCCTACCATTTACAATGCTTACCGTCCAATCTCCTTACACATCAGATACACGCAGTGGATACATACTTACATAATGTGGGTGATACAATGCCGTTAGTCACCCACGTGACTAACAAGGCTACTGCTACTACATACAACATCAGTCTGATGGACCGGAATCCCGAGTACTACATAACTACAACACATACTCCATTTACCAAATAGTACTGCAATCTTCATTCCATACAATACTCCATGTACAATACGATTTAATTCGCATACCGAGTCTACTAGGATCCTCATACAAGTATAATACCTCTTCCAAACTCATACATACTCACTAGGAGACTACTTACTACCCATTCCTCACAACTACTTACTTTCTAGATACAAGGTTGTGCCTCCGGTCTCTTACCTGGAACACATCCATTCGGGTACCTGCACACTAAAAACGTTCCCCCTAGGGGGTCAGCTTTCGCTGCGCATGATAACCGCATACCCCGCGTACTAGTGAGGGTACGCCGACCACTTGGTCATATACATGCAGTTCATTTATTCACACAACATGCATACATGCTTTCATACACAATACAATAATACTTACGCAAGGCATACATACATACACTTCATCACATACAAGGAATACAATATACCATCCAATACATACTTACCTTTTTCCGAATTACACATTCACATTACATACACAGTATACAATTCTTGTTAACTTCATTGGTCCCCCGGGTTAATCGGGTGGAGATTACTCTCTAACTCGTTACTTCATACATACGCATACATACTCATACTCATACTATACTTACTTACTTACTCTTACTCATGTTAAGTCGTCGGGACCTCCGGCCCTGGGGACTACTCCGTCCCACCTCCGGGATTTACTTGACTCACCAATCCGGGATGCTGCCCATTTAAGGGATTTGGGCCGCGGACCAGTTTAAGAGTCAGGAATCGGATCCAACCTCTTGTGTCTCCTCATCCTCACGCGTGGCCGAAGCTATATCGGGCTTCTACTCATTCCAGTTTACTCACTTAAGTTAGGAGTTAGGTAGTTAGGAATTAGCAGAAGTCATTCATGCAAGCCACATACACAATTACAATGCTCAATACTCATTTATACAAAATACAATACAATACTTAAGTACAATACAAGATTCGAATACAAGTCATCATCATTCATATATTTCATGAATTATACAAACTATTGTTCAAGACAATATCAAGAACAATGTCAACAAGCACAAAGTAAGCAATATAGTCCGATTCATGCATTTATCTTATTTAGGTGATCAAATAAGCACACAAATCGGGGTAACCAGATTAGGATACAGGGCATGAAAAATCATACCGTTCACCGCTGTACTTGTATCCCAACGTTCCTCCGGTGTTCACAAATCAAATTCCTATGATATACATACAATCGAATGATTAATCTAACTATCATTAACTCAATTCGATTACTCTTACGTTTCCTAACCCACACTTACTAAGTCTTACATCCTTTACTAATCTTTACATTCCTTTACTTACATTTACTTACTTACTTTTAATTACTTAACAATGGTTCGCTTACATATATATATATACATATGTATAGGTGGGTATACATATATACATATATATATACTAGCTTTAGCTTACAGTTTTTTTTTTAAGTTATGGGTCGTCCGACCCCAGCGTCCGACCCAAGCCCTGGGTCGGACCATTCCAGTAGATACCGTTCTCTGAAATTCTCCCCGTCCGACCCAGCACTATTCCGTCCGACCCATACCCTCTGGGTCGGACCGTTCCAGAAGGTTTCGGTCCCGTGTCCAAGCTCCGTCCGACCCATGTCCGACCCAGACTCTGGGTCGGACGAAGTCAGAAACTTCGACCTTGAAATTTTTTTGCCTGTCCGACCCACGTCGATCCACGGCTCTGGTCGGACCGTTCCAGAAAGATTTATTGCCGTTGCCTAAGCCCCGTCCGACCCACCGTCCGATCCAGACTCTGGGTCGGACGGTAGCAGAACCTTGCTACAGCCCTTATTTTCTTTTCCCAATTTCACCCATTGCTTCCCCAATCTTCCTACATACATCCTAACATGTTTTAGTACTATTTAAACATTCTAAATCACCTTAATTCATCCACCAAATCCATTACTAAATCCATCAAACAACTTACACAATTTCCTCACTTCCTTTCATACTTACAACAGTTTTTCATTCTCTTATGCTACAGATTTTCAAACTCCATTCTACCATCCATTACTTCTCAACCACTGCCACTATTAGCATCCCAAATACCCCATCTCACCATGCCAATTCATTTCCAAGCAATTCCACCTTCTATACCCAAGTCCAACATTTTTTACCAAGTCTTATACTCTAGTTCTTCCTAGTTTCTCCAAGGCATTCCTTGCACTCTTTGCTACAGATTTTGCAACCTAGTATTCCCATACCTCAAATACCATTCCATGGTCATTAGACATCCTACAATCCCCAATACACACCATTGGTTCTCCCATTCACCAAGTCATTCACAAATGCACATATTCCTACCAAAATTTTGCCATGATTCCTCTACTTTTCTTACTTGGCCACACATACCAATTCTCACCAAATTCATTCCTAATCTAGCCACACCCTTACAAGGGTCCTACCAACAATCAATACAAATATAAACCCATCCCAATACACCAATACTCCATCAAACATCAATACTAATACTCATACACAATATACTTGGCTCCAAGGCCTACAATCCACATACTAATCCACAAATACTCAAACTTCCAAAATGACATTACTAATACATTATTTTGGGTTCCTTAATTAGTTCACCCATTCCCATTACTCTAATACATTAAATCTTAACCTTAGGAGAGAGCCCTTACCTTGAGCTTACAATTCCTTCATTCCTTTTCCACTTCTCCTCTTCTCTTCCTTGTACAATTCGGTTTTGTGGGGAAAGGAGTTGCCAAACTCCATTCCCATCACCCAAAGCATACAAAACAAGTATACTTAATATACTAACCCTTAGATTTATACTAACTCATTGAGATGTTTTAAACAAATTTCTAGGGTTTACCTTTTGAAGCTTTTAGGAGGGGTTTTAGCCCTTGGTTCAAGAAGGTGTTCTCACCACCATTGGAGGGTTGAAACAAAGCTCCAAAACAAGAGGGAAAACAAGGTGAGAGAGAGAGGGAAAAATCGGTTATACCCAAAGAGATGGAGAAAAGTGAGGTCTTTCATGGAGATTCTTACCTTGTTGGAAAGAGGAGACTCCAAGCTCCACAATGGTGTGCTTTTCTCTTCAAATGGGGAAAACCCATGGAGATGAAACTCATCCTTTTCGAATTTGAAAAGAGGGAAATGTAGAGGAGAATGAGGGGAGTTCAAATATGTAATTATTTTTACATTTGGAGCTCACATGGAGGTAGAGCATGGAGAAGAAGAGGGAGCTTCCATTATTGTAGTGGGGAGCTCAAATCGCAGCAAGGAGGGAGAGGTGAGAGAAATCGGTGAGGAAGGGGGAAATGGGAGAGAGAGAAGAGAAATGAGAGGAGAGAGGGTATGTAAGGTACTCTTTTTACTTTTCTCACTTTTTGCTTTTTGCTTCTTTAATTAGTTAGCTAGTATGTGAGTTGTGTGAGGGGTTTATTTACCTATTAAAAATTGGTCCCCCTACAGTTATACTAGCTGGAGCATTTTTCGTCTTTTACAGAAAGTGCTCGTTATTTTACCCGGTTTAGGTACTGTTCACTAACCGGGCCCGTTTCCGGAATTTTCTCGTTTCTTTATTTTTTTTGGTTATTAAGCTTCCATAAATGCTTAATAATATTTATTTAATGACTTATAATTTTACGGGTTCGTTTGACCATTTAAAATCACGTTTTCGGGTTTTCAAAAAACGTGCGTTAAGCTCTATTAGCATTTTAATACATTATTTGGATCCGTTTTATTCGGGAGTTGTTCCCATATATTATTAGGTCTTATTAAACCTTGGAATCCATATAATACCTAACCGAGGTCTCATACCTCCTATGGTTATTTTACGCTTATTTAGCGTTTTTCGCCTTTTAAGCGTTTCTTTATTTCTTTTGAATTTATTTTTCCTTACCAATATTAATTAGGTACCATTAGGCCCTTAAATACGTATTAGATTAATTTTAATCCCTATATTTAAGTTCGGGGTATTTCACATTCAGAAATGTTTTCTCCAAGGTCACAAGTATTCCTTTCTGTTATATGTGTCTGCTTGATTAATGAAGCTTCTTGCTGGACTCATTATTCTAAACTTTCTTATTTGACAGGTACATCAGTGATGGTACATCAATAGTACCAATGTTACTAATGCTAAATGACTATGGCCGGTCAACATTTTTGGTTACAAATAAGTAGTCTTTCTATTATGCCTTTCAAAATTCACATTAAAGGTTCAATGGTGTTTTCACCTAAGTTAATGTTTGGAAGTGGATGCACCTAGTTTCTTAGGGGCATGCTTGTAATGATTTGACTTGGCCACTGAATTGCAACATGCTATTGATCAGTAAGATAAGCCACAACTAGTTCAAAAATATGAAAATGGCTAATATCTGCATGATGGTGATATTTTAATTATGAATTTGGTAGGCTTAGAACCAATGGTGATAAGAGTGAAGAGACATTAGACTTTTTGAAAATGGCTAATTTCTTTATACTTTTGTTTTGCAGTTCATAGGATTATACAAATGCAGTAATGAATTTTCTCTACCGACAACATGCTTTCAGCTGCAGTACAAGTTCCAGCTTTGATTGGCTTCAGTATTTTGATCGTTGTTCATCTTTATAGTCCTAATACGGTTGTGGAGGATGAAGAGGATATGCACCATCAGTTTTCTTTTCTCTTTTAGAATAGATAATGTATAAGAATTTAACTTTATTAGAAGCTTAAAATGGAGCACTAACAATTGGTTAGTCCCACTGCTTATTAATTGTGTATATGCTTCAATTCATCCAATAAAAATTATGTCTTTCCTCTTTTTTTATCTTTCATCAATTACCGAAGAGATTACCAATGGATAAATAAATCCAATGAGCTTAAAATTGTATATTTCCTAATAAAAATTGTGTATGCTGGAAAATTATCAATTGGTAAGATTTACTCATTGTATTTTTTGGAAATTACCGATGAATTTATAATCTGTTGTTAATTGCCAATAAATTATATTATCTCGTCAATTGTTGACGAATGCTAAATTTTCTTGGTAATTACCAACAAAATGAATTTAGTTTATGAATTGTAGGTAATTACTGATGAATTAATGAGGATTATAAATTTGAAGTAATTAGTAACAAAATATGATATATGTCTAAAAATCTGAATTGACAACGGATTAAAAATTTCGTTAGAAATTGCCAACGAATTTAGTTTATTCATCATTATAATTTAACGATGAAGATAACACCGATGAATAATTTTTATCGATAATTCCTTACTAAAACTAATTAGTGACCAACTTTATCATTTTACCAATGAATTATTTCGCCACTAATTGCTTTTTTAGTAGTGTGGATCTCGCAAATTAGACGCCGCGGGCTGTCCGTGCCCACAGTGGTGCAGTCTTGTCCATTTGTCAGTCCAGTCAGCTGCGACTGACTGACTGACTATCTTTTTATTATATTAATTTTAAATACTTGTAACTTTTAATATATAAGTCCAAAATGAAAAAAAAATTATATCACTGTTCATCTAAATTCATGCTCTTCAAAACAAGATCAGTCATGAATATGTTTTTGACAACTTTAAAAAAAATTTATTTTTACATATATATGATGATACACTAAAATGATAATATGATTCATTAATTTGGTATTATGATTTATTAAAATTGATATTATGATTCATTAAGTAATAAATGATGAAATAGCTTACAAACTTCGGAACCGATAAAAAATCATTATTGTTTTGTAGTGTATTATTATTGTTGTGTGGTGTATTTTAAACTTTATATGATGAATCATCAATCATGTATTTTCATACATACCAAACATTGTTTTCTGTTACATTTTGTTTGAAATTTTTATTTTTACATGTTTACGATGATACACTAAAATGAAGATAGGATTCACTAGTTTTAATATTATGATTCATTAAAATTGATATTATGATTCATTAACTAATAAGTGGTGAATTAGATAGCAAACTTCAAACCGATAGAAATCATTATTGTTTTGTAGTGTATTACTATTATTATATGGTGTATTTAAAACCTTATATGGTGAATCATGTATTTTTCATACATACCAAATATTATTTTGTGTTGTATTATTGTGTAAAATTTTTTATTCTTATATATTTGCTATGATACACTAAAATGAAGATATGATTCATTAATTTTGATATTATGATTCATTAAAAGTGATATTATGATACATTAAATAGATGTTATGAATCATAAGTCTCATTGATATATATTGATATATACATGTAATTAATATAAAATTTTAAAGTTCTCAAAACATATCCATGTTTGGTCTTGTTTTGAAGAGCTTGAATTTAGATTAACAATGATATAATTTTTTTTCATTTTGATTTATATTTCAAAAGATACAATAATTTAAAATTAATATAATAAAAAGTAATCCAGTCAGCAGCTGACTGGACTGCTGACTGGATGCCAACTCACACAGCCGCTCACAATTTTGTGCGGACGGCCTGCACCATCTACCGTCCCGTGGATCTTGTCAATCAACGCACTCCTAAAGAAAAGACACAAAAACTATAAAAACAATCTTTCAAACAATTTTTTTTTGTCAAAACTGTCCTCCCATTTGACAAAAAAAACTCAACTCATAATCCAGAGATACCTCACTACTTCACTATATTTTAAAAAATAATAGTATTACCTAAATACACATGTAAATCTTCTAGAGCACTAGGGTTTTACTTATCCGATGAACCCCTCCCCTAAACCTAGTATATGAAAAATAATGAAAATATAAATGTTGGTTGCAAACGCAAACCATATAAATAGTGATCAGGTAATACGATAACATTATGATATACCACATAAAAAATACAAACACATGAATGTGGCCCATCTTGGATGAAAACAAAAGAAGCCCAAATTCTCCGTCTAAAAGTCATTCTGGACAACGTAAATGAGACAAATATAATGGGCTGGCAGAAATCAACTACCTCATCAGGCCCACATGCTATCCTCACAACTCACCACAAAAAGTCGAACAACATAAATTCCGCAACCTTCTTTTCCGTTCCCACCGGGAAGGCCAACGTCTCATCCTCATATTGAGATGAAATTCAACGACTCACCGGTGATAGACCTCCAAGTCGGCGATGCCGTAATTTCACTCCAACAAGACAACGGCTCTATGCACGTCGGTACATCCGTCTGGCCATCCTCACTTGTCCTGGTCAAATTCATCGAGCGATGGTCCCCGCTTCATCTCACCTCCTCTGCACAACCGGAGATCCCAAACCCTTACGCCGACGTCCTCGACTTCCGAGGGAAGCGAGGGATCGAGCTAGGAACAGGGTGTGGAGCCGCAGGGATGGGTCTCTACCTCCTCGGTCTAACCGACATCGTTCTCACGGATATAGCTCCCGTGATGCCAGCCCTGAAGCGGAATTTGAAACGGAACAAACCCGTACTTAAGAAGTCGCTCAAGACGGCACAGCTTTATTGGGCCAATTCGGGTCAGATTCAGTCTCAATGTGGACCGTTTGATGTTGTGGTGGCGACGGACGTTGTTTATATTGAGGAGCATGTGACGCCGCTTGTGGAAACGTTGGTGGCGTTGGTGGAGGATGAGAAAGGTGTGGTTTTGTTGGGGTATCAGTTAAGGTCCCCTGAGGCGGATTTGTTGTTCTGGTCGCTTGTTAGGGAGGTGTTTGAGGTTGAGAAGATTCCGAAAGAGGATTTACATCCTGAGTACGCGTTTGAGGAGACTGATGTCTTCATACTTAGGAAGAAGAAGAAGCAATAGTGGCGAATTGTCTTCAAACATATGGTGGTTGTAAATTAAGGTCAATTGGTAGTTGTTAAAATTGTTGGGCTGCTTTTGCTGGACGCTGGATTGGTGCCGAGTAAACAATTGTTACTTTTAGGAGAATCAAAGAGAAAACTGTGAAGTTAGTTACGTGGTTGAATGAAACCCTGCTTGCGAATAAGATGTTTAGCTGGTTAAGATGAAACTTTTGTCTTAATCTTTGAGTTTCATTATTGTTTTCAGGTCCATGTAGCGGTTTGGATCTACTGGATGTTGGCTCTAACTATCTGGTTTGCTGCAATAGAAATTCATTCTATGAGGTTGCGTTTCGTCCTTGTCTTGACATAGGTGTCACTTAATGAAGCTGCCTCAGGGACTCAGTGCTGTGGAATTGGCCTTGATCGACTGTAAAAGAAGACAACTTTAATTTAACTAATGCAAATAGTCTCATCACTTTTAACTTATGCGCTACAATAGAGTATAGTCCCGTGACTTGGTTGGGTAGTGGAGTGATACCTTAGAACCAAAGATACCATTATCGTATTGTGAGACTGGTTCACTAAGTCATTCTTATGCTGAATTTAATTTCAGCCATTTATATAAAAAAAAAAACAATACAGTGGATCTAAGAATGTACTTACGATCTGTTAGTTAGCCAGTCTTTGCAAATTCTTGAACTTCCCACATACTTTTGACTTGAATAAAACCCAATGCGCTATGAGGATCTCTAAAACTGGTTGCCATACATTGCTTAACTTGTGTCCAAAGGGGAGTATGACCCCATTTTGGCTGGTGATATGGATTTTCATTCTCGTCTCAACATGATGCTCTTAACTGCCGGTAAACTGTATCTTCACTAGAATAGGACAGCTTTCCTTTCCTTCTGTACTATATATTGTTCTTCTTAGAAGTCCCCTGGAGTCTTATTCCTCCTGATGGGCTACAATTAGCTTTTCTCATCCCTCAATACAACTATGGACTTTCCTATTAGTTTTCTTGCAGCTGCCAGCCACAGGAGGGTTCAGCCAAAAGACAGATCTGAGAGTCAAAACCCATCAATAGAAGACGTATGCCGTTGGTGGAAGAGATTACTGGCAGCGCATGCACTGCTATGTTCTCTCTTGGGCTGTAATTGAAGGCTGGCAAAATGGAAAATTGACTAAGAATATCCCGGATGTCTCCAGTTTCTTCCACGATAATTTTTGTTTCTGTAACTGGCGAAGCTCGTACCACTCTAGAAGAGAACATCACCTTCTCCTTGTCACGGCCGCAAGAAAGCAGAACCATCAACATGGGCTGAAGCCCCGATTTGAAAATCTTTCTTCCTCCGTCTGCAATCTTTGAATCTGAACCCCATCTTCACCGAGCATTCCCTAACCCGGCTTTCGATTCCTCCATCTCACCACAGGTAACTGACCTCTCACCTGAGTTGCTTCCACCATTCGACTGCGTCCTTTGTTCGTCAACAGAGAGGTATAATAGCAATGAGTGGATTACTCCTACTTGCTGTCTCTGCATTCTCACCTGACCAGGTCCCCCTTCATCGTTCGATTTCCATCTCTGTCGATACGCTTTCTTCTGTGAAACACAAGTTACTGAGCAAAGCTCACACAATTTCAAAAGATTGATGAACACAAGGTGTTCGATAATATTCGGAATAGTGTTCAGAGTGGTGAGAGAATTGGAAGTGGCCTCTTCTCTGTTCTGTTTGGTTTTCAGTCATTGTTTTGACGTGCTATGAGGAGCACAGTTCGCTAGACTCAATTTCTTTGCAGTTTTGAAGTCTCTTCACAGATGATTATGTTTTCAGGGGGCCTACTTGGCAGTAAAGTGAGAGCAGATTTTCTTTCTCCTCTGTTCATCCTCCTATGTTTTTTCAAGATGGGTCTGCCTACACCAACACCTGAAAGCGCACGCTATTCGTCGACAATCTCGGAAAATGTGAGTATTATCTGTTGTGGAATCTCTTTCATCCTTTCGGAAACATTTGTCATATCGAATAGCAAGAAAGAAAAGAGTCGACTTGAATCGACGTTTTGCTTCGTTGAGTTCCACTCCAAAGGGATGCAGAAAAAGCTATGAGTTTCTCTCCATGGTCGGCTCATTGAAGGGTGTAAGATTATTTTGAGCAGGCCATCCCTTGGAAACCAAAAAATCGACGCTCCGTTTCTGCTGCTCCGTCTGCTCCTCTTCACTGAGAAAAAATGTTTTCTTCTGCCCAGAGAATTGCTGAAGAGATTGAGAGTCCTTTGTCAAAGGTTGCTGCTCATGATTCTCACATTATGTCACACTCTATTTCTTTAAAAGCTTCAAATATGATCTCTAAGCTAGAGAGAAGTATTGTGTTACAATCTGGAAATCATCTTCGTTTTGAGCAACTCAAGATTAAGCTCAATAATGGGTACGAGTGGACGAATCATCCCCCTCTCTGGTGATAAGGTTGTTGTTGTTCTGCATTCTGTTGAAGACCTTATTAAACTCCTAGAGAAGAAAGCTCACTGGAAAATCAAGGCTTGGGAGCCCTCTGACCAACCGAACACTAGACTAGTGGATATCATAATCCGAGGAATTCCATTGATGGCATGGTCTACAAAGAATATCATCTCCATTGCCCAACACTTAGGAAAAGTGATTGCCATTGAGGGAGACAAAGAAGCAAAGCGCTCTAGCCTACTCAGAGGCGATTGTTAGGATTGAAACCAATCAATTCACCTTGATTAATGAAACTTTCACTGTCCTTACGAATAATATCCCTACAACTGTGGGTGTTAGTGAAATCACCAATCTCCAAGTTTTTTCTTCCTTGTCTCCAACTCTGTCTATGGAGCATGTGACAAGCCAGGACAACAAGATAGTTGATGAGGTGGAAAATTCAAGATCAAGTTCCCCATCCATAATGTTGATTGTACCAATAAGGATACTAACGATTCTCAGACAGATCATGAGAGCTCTGATACACTGCGTTGTCTTGGAACCCGCGTCTGTTTGAATACGGTTTTCCTGAAGATGGTCCCAATAATCAGGTGGATTCACTTAATTGTCTGACGTGCTCTCCAGACCAGACCCTACATGAACAACTTGCTCTATCTGCCCATCTTGCACCTGAAAACATTGACGATGCTCCTGGTGGTGTGTGTGATGTTTCTCATGAAGCTCACTCAGTCATTGGGTCGGATTCTCACATTGAATTAGTCAACTCTGAACCTAATGAAGCGATTGACACAGTCCATGTGGCCAGTAATACATCAGACCATCCCACCATGATTCTATTGCCACATGAAATACCTGACTCTATGCAATCTTATTAGATATCGGTGCTAGCTTAATTGGGAAAGACACGGCCGATAAAATTGCCAACAAAGAGGCAGTTGCTTGCCTTGGTTTTGGTAAGCGTCTAAAGGTGCATATTCCGAACCCCTTATTATCTATTGAGAACCTTTCAAATCTCTCGAAGGCCCGAGAAGAAGTGCAAGGGTTGAAGGAAAAAAGAAAAATAAGAAAATCGCCCGGAGATCTCGACATCTAGTCTCTCTGATAGTTTCTCATTAGAGTTCTAATCTCCCTCTCCGTTTGATCCGTGTTTTACTTATTGACTCTTTATCTCGCGTGTTTTTTTGTTTCTGGTCTATTTTGTATTATTTTTGTTATGCCTGGTGTCTTTGTAACTTGGCAAGTGCTTCTTTTTGAAGCGTACTCTGCCACAACTGCCTTTGGCAGTAAATTATCAAAAAAACTAAGATATGGACCACAAGGAACATGATCACAGCTGACACGAATGAGATGGTAAATCAATTAGGTGGTACAAGCATTAATGATCTAGCTAGTAAATGTCGAAGTAAGTAACGTAAAGTGTTTCAAGTCACTTTGTACATGAATATTTGGGTGTTACTCCAGTAATGTGAGCACTGATCAGACTAATTCACTACTTCAGGTCTAATTACATGATGCAGAACTAAAAAGTTGATAGCCTATTGTTAATGTATAGGGGTTGACTTTTTTTTTTCTATCAAGATAGCCTCTTTTTTATTTTTTTTTTGTTATTTAAAGGTCAATGCAGTATTGATATGCACCAGTTCTTACAAGAGCACGCGACTGTGATTAGGCACCATAAAATTAATAGTGACTCATGTCTTTTTGAGAAATTTAATTTTGAATATTTACTAATATATAATTAAATGTTTTGCAAAAACCTTTAATTTATCACTAGTTGGAAAATGATTTTATTACAAAATAGAAGTTTTAGGAATTAAGTAACCTAACGGTGTTATATTAAGTTATTTTTAAAACTATATGTTGTCATACGAACAAAACCTTGCTCTTGTATCAAATGTAATTAAAGGTAAGAAATATTGTTCTAGCTATGTGTTTAAGTGACTATGACATTAGTAGCTTATCGTTTTGATGTAGATTAGGAATTTCGCAAGTCGGATGTGTGTACTAAATAGTCGCAACGCTCTTAAGCAACTGGATGAGTACACTTATGCCTAAACTTATTGGTGAAACACAGTCTGGATTCGTTAAAGGGAGAAGCATCCTTGAGGGCCCTTTCATTGCCAATGAAGTCGTAATATGGCTGAAGAAGACTCGGAGAAAAGGGGTGTTACTAAAAGTAGATCTAAAAAAGGCGTATGATTGTGTCTCTTGGGAATTTCTAGATATGATGCTAGAATGTATGGGATTCGGAGACACGTGGAAAAGATGAATAAAGGAATGCGTCACTACGGCAAGAATATCAATCTTGGTGAATGGTTCACCTACAAGGCCATTCTCACCAACGAGAGGGGTACGACAAGGTGACCCTGCTTTCTCCTGCTTTAATTGTGATTTTGTCGAGGCTTTAAATTGGCTAATACAGAGTGCGGTAGAGAATCAAGAGTTCTCGGGTCTAAAAGTTGGTGCAAGGCAAGTGAGAGTAACGCACCTACAATTCGCCGACGATGTGATGTTATTCTATGAAGTCAACAAGGATGAGCTGATGCAACTGCATCGAATCCTCATATTATTTACAGAGATGAGCGGACTAAGACTGGACATGGAGAAATCAATGACCTTCTGCATCAATGCTAGTGAAGAAGAGGAGGAAATGGTAGGAGAAATCTTCGGTTGTCGGCTGGCGGGTCTCCCAAGTACATATCTAGGGCGCCCCTTGGGCTCTTACCCAAGAAAGGCCTCGACATAGGACCTGGTAATTCATAAGGTGAAACGAAGTTAGCAAATTGGAAAGCCACTAGTCTTTCCAAACCCGGGCGGCCAGTGTTTATAAGGTCTATCCTAGATGTTGTCCCTCTTTACTATGCAAGCCTTTTTGTCATTCCCAGCAAAGTGTGAAGCACACTCGTGTCTCTGCAGAGACATTTTTTCTGGGGTACGCGTAAAAGCAGGTTCTTGACAACATTTGCTTGGTCCAAAATGACCAAGCCAAAAGACGCTGGGGGTCTTGGTTTATCGGACTTGCAAATAAAAAACCTTGTGTTCCTAACCAAGTGGCGATGGCGCATAGCTCATAATAGATCATCGTTATGGAACAAAACGATTAGGTTCATTTATCGCATTAGAAACGGCCTGCATACAGGGGAAGACGTATGACAAGATAACAGGTTTAATGGGCTGTGATCTGCAATTATGAAAGCCACCACCAGAAAAGAACACAAGTCGAGAGTTTACAATCAGGAAGTGGAAATGTCCAAACTTGTGTCCGGACATTGACGTTCGGACACAAGTCGAGAGTTAAAAATATAGGCGTTTGAACATGTGTCCAAACACAAGTTCTGATAAAACCCAAGTACGTGGTCCGAACATTGGTCCGAACATGTAAGTTTGGACCAATGCCGAGACTTACAGTTCAGACCCGTCCTCGCATGTTGTCCTCGCATGTAAGTTCAGACAGATGTCCGGACACACTAAAACTGCGAAAAATAAAATGCTCTCGGGGCCTGTCCGAACATGGATGTCCGGGCAGATGTTCAGACAGGTCCAATCCTGCATAAAGTACAGCAGAAACAACTTGAGAAAAACACATAATAAACTCAATCTAAATTGCAATTGCCAAGGGATAATCTTATAAACATAAATAACAAAGGTTTGACCCAAAACTACAACGGAAAAGATTTACCAACCAGAGTGTTACCGCCACACCCAACCCACCGAGTGCTTAGGCTAGTCACTTAACAATTCAGCAAAACCTAACATTAAAAAACATTGCAACTCAAAACATTGTATCGTAGAAACAATTCCAAACTCTTACGTCTATGTGATGGCGTAATCCCCAACCCCAACTTCAGAAATCAATACCTGCGATCAGAAAACAATATACAAACACAAAAGGGATCACGCAATTCAGTGAAACTGAGTAAATCCTGTCTCACTATGTAAAATACATTCTGAAATTCTTTTTTTTTAAAGTTCATCAATCGAACAATAGAAATTATAAGCCAACAATCTCAAGTTATTTTTCGAGTAGACAAGTTATTCAACAATAACAACGAGTGAGCTTTCATCAGGAAACAACCACAACTTAAATATGGACAGTCACCTATGGGACCGTCAAACACCACCTCACCCTAAGTCCTTAAGTGTGCACACCCCCCAGAAGGTACTTCTGACCTAAAGGAGTAGATTATAGAGCTTAACTGTGTTTCACTGTTCGCAGTGCAATATATATATATAAGGTACGAATACCAACAATTCATATGGGGCACCTATGGGTCCCATCGACAAAACAATTATTCCTGTGAAAGGCTCCCAAAAACTGTAATCAAGTCTCCATTGGTAAACCTCAACCATTAATTCACAACACAGGGGGAATGAATCCCAATTTTCCAAATCCCTAATCAGGGTTTCAAATCATCTCCCAATAATTACAAAATAAGAGTTTCAAAACATATTCCAACAATTGCAAACCACAAAATAAATCGATCATGAGCACAGGGATTTACCTGATTACACACACACCACTAAGAAGATAGTTCAGTAGATTCACAGGTAGCACCCGTTGTCAAACTCGGGTCAAAATTCACAACAACCATCAATCAGAATTCCCCCAATTCATGACCAAATCAAATAAAATCTTGCCTAAGTAGAATACCTTACCCTTCCAATATTAATTCGGTACCAGGAAAGAGACTCGAAGAACACATAGACGGAACAAGAGATTTTGTATTTTGGGGAAGGTGAGTGCGTGAAGCGTTGCGATATCGATGAAGAAGATGGGAGTGGAGGTCGTGATATAAATAGGATATTATTTGTAAATAGAAAAGGAAGAGATTAAGTAAATATTAATAAAGTAAACTATTTAGAGGAAGGAATACATTATTATTAAGTAATCAATTTGGAAAGAAATAAGGAATAAATTTAGTAATTAATTTGAAATAAGGTGAGAAGTGGAATGATTTATCCATTATAGGAGGATAGGAACGAACGTGATCATCTTAAGGAGAGATAAGGATATTTATGTTAAAAAGTAGGAAATAAAGGTAGGATTTGAATTATTAATTCAAATAAGAAGAAACACTGTTATATGTTAGTAGAAGATTAGGGTGATGATGCTAAATAATTTGTGAAGGAATATATTAAATATTATAAATTTGGAAAGGAAGAGTAAAATAGTTATTTAGCTTCCCTGGGCCCAATTCTAATTCCTAACTTCTGACTAAACCAGTATTTCATTAATAATCAACCTATAATAATATTAAACCCACTCGTACTAAGCAATTAATATGTAGTTCCTAACCCAAAATACACGGGTATTTCAGTACTGTAGCAAGCAGGGGGTACTGGGTGAATGACGTGTGGGTATGAGATTTACGGTGGTAGCGGAATATGTTTGAGTTCGAAGCGAATATGCTAGCTGAGTTGAAGGAAGTCCTAGAAATGAAACCATCTTCACCATTCCAGGATGATGAAGTTCACTGGATCTCTACAGGTCCCATATCTATTGTGAAAGATGTAACAAACTCTTTACTACAACTACGAATAGCAGATGAAGCGGGGATTGATGGCGTTGACTGGAAGCAGATTTGAAGAGGCCTGTGTGAGCCGCGGGTTGAGATGGTTCTGTGGTTCATGATCAGGTGAGGATTACCTACTAGAGAACTCTTATTCGAGAGGGATTTAATTCCCCTTGGACAGTGCTTATGCCCGTGGTGTACCGTGACAATGGAAACTATGGAGCATGTATTATTTTTATGTCCAAGGATTACTGGTGTTTAGGAAAACCTCATGAAGTGGTGGAATATTCGTTTCTCCTTTAAGCCCGAGGCTATAGATATTTATAAAGACTGGTTTATGGTAAATCTGGGGAACAAAGCAAAGCGAGTCGGGAGATCAACACTATGCTATGGCATCTTTCATGTGTGGTTAAGAAGGAACAAAGTAATATTTCAAGCTGAAAGTCTGGCAATGGATCGGATGGTGGTCCAAATTAAACTCGGAATCTGGCATTGGACAAGAATATGGTGGAAGGAACTGCTAATGTCATGTGAAGCTTTAATTGGAACGTCATCCCTTAAGGATTATTTGTAAGAAGTGCTAGTTATTTTTGCTTTCTGCTCAACCTATGGTCTTATATGTTGTTGTTGCTGCTATCATTTTTTCTCCTTTTTTCTCTTTGTAGTTGATATTAGGGCTGTAATTGGATGTGGGATACTCTTTTTCCTCTCTTAGTTTTTTTCCACCGGGTTTTGCTTGGAGAGGTTTTAATGAGGCTCAATATCACGCATCCACCTGAATTCTCAAGGAATTATTAATATATTGGCTATAAGCCAAATTATCAAAATGAAAAAAAACTAGCAATGGCTGTGGATAATGACCCTATTGATGCAAGCTAGCTTCCACTTAATTTTGTGTGCTTTTTTACGTTTGAATTGTAAGGTGTGCTTGTTTGCATGTAAATGATGCACTAGTGTGTGCTGAGGAGGAGACTGGTTGGGGAGGTGGCACTTGTGGAGGCGGCCAAAGGAGAAGGGGAACCTAACTGGGCACCAACAAGATGGATACATACAAGCTTTGTGCTACTGGAGGAAGTGTTATACCCAAAATTTTGACCCTCAAGATGGGCTCAAGCGCACAAATGCGAAGACAAGGGCAAAACGGTCAAAATGCACCAAGACAGGATTTTCCAAGGACATTCTGGGGACTTTCTATTTTCATATGACTTGTTCACCATCTTTAAACATTTTCCAAATACCATAGTCATTATGAAAGACATTTCTTAATTTCCTACATGATATTTATTTAGGAAATTTAGCTTTTAATTCATATTATAAGCTAATTAACACATGAAATAACCTCGAAATAGAAATAAAAAAGGTTTCCAAAAATTTAAATAAAATTGTCACATGGTTAGCATGACTACATACAGTCATGAACCTGAAATTATTTTATTGGAACCTTAGCCCAAAATTTTAAAGAGAAATTCAAACATTCTAGCAATTTTCTCTCTTCTTTGGAAAACACCCAAATCAAGTCCAAATATCATAACACTTTAACAAAAGACAGAGAATGATTTTTAGAGACTACCATTGGAATTTCATAATTTTGACTTTCCAATCGTAAGTTATGAATTGTGGGAGGTTTCAGATTGTAAGATTTTTATCTTATCTGTTATTTATCTAAATAATCCGATTCCAACTATTAAAATTGCTAAAAATATTCCTTTACCTTTGGTTAAAATTTCAGAATTTTATCAACCTGTAGTGTATTTTTTAAAAACCAGATTCTCTTAGAGTACAAATAAAGGTTTTAGATAAAAAATTTGTTCTATCAATTTGGCCATGCTCTTTCAATAAAAGGACCTTCCCAAAAATGACCTACAGTAGTGGAGAACATTCCCAAAGTTAGAAGACGCATCCGTCAACCTTCTTCCCACGTTTTTGCACTCCCTACCCTCAAATCTATACCGAAACTCTACTGAAATCACCCCAAAACCACTGAAAACACAATCTTTCTTCTCCAATTAGATTTCCAAACATCAAAACACAAAAACACCACAAATACAGAAGCAAAACATCATTAACAACACAAGGAAGAAGAAGTCAGAAGCTCAATTCGAAATCGATCCAGAACCGCATCAACGAAGCTTCGAAAGAATCCTGACGCGAAAGGTCACTTGAATTTGAAGGTAAAACAGGTTAAAACTCAGGTTTTCTAACTCTCCTCGACTTCACTAACTCTCTGTTACAACTTGGAATCTGCAATACCTCGAACTTAATTAGGGTGATTAAATTACTCTAATACGGTATTTGAGGGCCTAGTAGTGCCTAACGAACCTTGGTAAAGAAAATAAATCCAAAAGAAAAGAGAAAAAAACGCCTAAAAAGCGAAAAACGCTAAAATGAGCGTTATGTGATCGTAGGTGTAACACACCTACCGCTAATATCGTCATTACTGCACAAATACGTACCTTCGCAGCGGATAATACACACACAATGGCGGATGTACAATGCCGCTAGTCACCCACGTGACTAACAAGGCCTGCTACATTACTACATACTATCGGTCTGATGACATGAATATACCGAGTACTCTACACAATACATTACTTTCCCTTGCATACTCAACCATAATTCAATTACAACTCCAATACAATACTATACCGAGTCTACTACAATCCTTAAATTACCGATACAGTTTGGACTTCCAAATTCACATTACAATTCGAATACAAATCCCATAATTAAACTACCCATGCTTACATAGCAATCCCCGTCCTACTCTCTTGAACGGTGGTCAGCTTCGAATACCTGTAAAAATAAAAAACGTCGCCCCTAGGGGCTCAGCAAAATTGCTGCATATGAAATTCGCATATACCGCGTGCTAACCGCGGTACGCCGACTACTTTGGGTCGGATATACATGGAGTTCATTTTACATGCATACATACATACAATTACTACACAATACAATCAACAATACTTACTTACTTACACAAGGTTCG
Source organism: Limonium bicolor (assembly GCA_023374045.1). Lineage (NCBI taxonomy): Eukaryota > Viridiplantae > Streptophyta > Magnoliopsida > Caryophyllales > Plumbaginaceae > Limonium > Limonium bicolor. Next base: position 221,240,852 of record CM041778.1, read on the forward strand.
TTACCTACCAAGGAAGACACGTTGTTCGTCAACCGTTCGTTAGTTATTCGTTCGCAAAGTTTCCACCAAGCTTAACCTTACTTACTCGTTGTTTTACTCACGTTGCACTCACTACCTTACTCATTATTTACTCATGCTCTACTCCGTACTCACTATTACTACTACTTACTCTTACTCAGAACTCATCACTTGCTCATGCATACTTAGTACCCATACCCTTCTCCTTACTCGTACTCCTCATTGCTCGATACTCATTACATACTCATACTACTTATTTCTCAATACTCATTACTTTACTCATACATACGCAATACTCAATACTCATTACTTCTGGCCTTCGGGCGGAGTCATACACAAGACTCGCCACCGGGCCTACTAATACAAAGGGCTATACACTCAGCTCCTCATATACGAATGTCCATTTTTTTTTCCGGACTACTCAAATTCCTAACACTCCTCTCTTGGAGTATCTTACAATCTCATGGATTAGCCTAGAAGTATCTCTCTCGATAACCTCCACTAGCTTAGGGAATTGCCACCGTCTAGTATTCTCAAATTTAAGGGTTCCCCCAACGTATCGAATACTCTCATGTTCGGGACATTACTTACATCAGTCGGGTCCTCTCACAGTGGGTCGACTAATTTGCTAAGGGGTTTGAAGATCCCTCATCATTCTTTACTACTCTCATGGTTCATGACTTGCACCAACCTTAATTCCTTTAATGGGGTTTAGTTATATACTTCCACTACTTATTGATTGTGGATTGTTCATTTCAGTTCTCCTACCGTTATCGGGAGGTTACCACTCCCGTACACTCTCTCACATTCTAGTGAGTTCATTGGTTTGTGTTATCGTTTATTGGTCCGTTAGTTTAGTGCGTTTCTACGTTTCCGTTAGTTCACAACACAACTCGTACTACGAGTCACTAAACAACAAGACTCATCTATGAGTCGGTCTACGCACTAAGTGAAGCCACACAATCAATCAAGAAGGGTTAGCTCATACAATATACTGCAAGACATACAATGAAAGACAATAAACCGTTTTCATGCTTTAGTCTTGATTAGCCGGCATACAACACACAAATCAACGTAACACGGTTAGCATACGGAGCATTAGAAAATCATACCATTCACCGGAGTTAGCTTTACCATGTGTTCCCTTGTTCCTTGGTTCACACTTGTTCCACTGGTAATGTTTCAAACATTGTTATTAATGCTATGCTCATACGGTACATCAATAATTACTACTCCCGTACTTACCCCGTTATCCCGTTGTTTCGGTTTAACTTAATGTTCATATACTTACAACATTCCTAATTACTTCTCATACTTGTTCATGGCCTTAATGACCTTTAAACATTATTAATTAAGTCTTAATTACCTTATACTATCATTACCCATTAAGCCCCTACCTTAGAATGGCTTTAAAATGATTTCTGGGCACTTTTTAGGGTGGTCCGGGTTTGTGTCCGGGGATACAAACCCGGACCAATGCATTTGGTCAGTCCTCGGGTGTATTTTGTGTGTGGTCCGGGTTTAGGGCAGGGTTTACAAACTCGGACCATGCGCTGGTAATCTCTCTCGGGTACAAATTTTGGGGTGGTCCGGGTTTAGGTTCTGGTTTGCAAACCCGAACCACTCCTCACGCATTACACTCTGTACAGATTTTTGACTGGTCCGAGTATCTGTACTTGTTTACAAACCCGGACCAGTTGTAGTATTTATATATATGCTAGTTTTTTATTATGTTTCAACTCCAAACTTCTTCCAATCTCTTCCCCAATATTCCTACATATAATCTAGCATATTTTAGCATTGATTAAGCACTTTAAACTAGCCTAATCCACCTCTATCCAAATCTGTTACAAAATACACTCCCCTGTCAAATTTCTCTCCATGGTTACAGTTTTACTTCTTCAACAATTGCCACAGATTTTTCCTTTCTTCTTCCTACTACTCCTATGCCCTTTTTCACTGCCTCTTTTGCATTATGCTCAACCCAAGACTTACTCACTATACCAAGTCTCACACATTAATTCTTCCTTGTTTCTCCAACACATTTCAACACTCTTGCTACAGATTTTTATACCCTTAAATTCACATACTACAATTACCTAACCATGGTTTCTAAACATCTCTACTAAACCCAATACACACATTGGTTCTCCCATTCACCAAGTCATTCTTAATGCACAATTCCAACTAAAATTCGCCATAGTTCACCTATTTTGCTTACTTATCCAAACATATCATTTCTCATCAAATTCATCCCTATTCTAGCCAAACCACAAGGGTTCCACCAGCACATATACAAAACCTCAATACACCAATACTTCCTCAATTACAATACCAATACATCATTACTCCTCAATCCACCATACTATTACACATACACCATTTATTTGGCTCTAAGGCCTACAATCCAAATACAAGCTCATAAATACTCAAACTTCCACAAACTACAATACTAATACAATAGTTTAGGTTCTTTATTTGTTCACCCATTCCCATTACTCTAATGCATTAAAATATAGCATTGAGAAAGAGCTCTTACCTTAAAGCCCTTATTTCCTCCTTTCTTTTTTTTCAATTCTTCTCCTTCTCTCTTTCTTGCACAATATCGGCCATATGGGGAATGGAGTTGCCAAACTCCATTCCCATCACCCAAAGCACACAAAACATGTAAAATTAAAATACTAACCCTTAGATTTATACTAATTCATTGAGATGTTTAAAGCACAAATTCTAGGGTTTACCTTTGGAGTGTTTTAGGAGGGGTTTTAGCCCTTGGTTCAAGAAGGTGATTCCACCACCATTGCAAGGTTGAAATTATGCTCAAAAGAGAGAGAAAATAGGGTGTTACAATGGGCAAAATCGGTTACCAAAAGAAGATGAAGAAAACATGGGGTTTTCATGTAGATTTTTACCTTAATGGAGAGAGGAGACTCCAAGCTACCCATTGATGTTATTTTCTCTTTGAGTGGGGAAAATCCATGGAGATGAACTTCCTCATTTTTGGATTTTGAAAAGAGAGAAGTGTAGAGGATGATGAGGGGAGTCCAAATGTGTGGTTATTTTTGCATTTGGAGTTCAAGTGAAGGTGGTGCATGGAGGAGAAAGTGAGAAGCCATTAGAGCTTCTTGTGGAGCTCCAAAATTGCAGCAGCCAGAAGAGAGAGGGGAGAGATCGGCTGGGAGGAGGGAACTCACGAGAAAGAGAGAGGGAAAAATGTGAGGGTGAGAGGAGAGAGGGGGTATAAGTTACTTTTTACTTTTTCCTTCTTTTTACTTTTTGACTTGTTAATTAATAACTAGTCTAGTGTGTGTGTGTGTGTGTGTGTGTGTGTGTGTGTGTGTGTGTGTGTGTGTGTGTGTGTGTGTGTGTGTGTGTGTGTGTGGTGTGTGTGTGTGTGTGTGTGTGTGTGTGTGTGTGTGTGTGTGTGTGTGTGTGTGTGTGTGTGTGTGTGTGTGTGTGTGTGTGTGTGTGAGAGAGAGAGAGAGAGAGAGAGAGCTTTTGACTTATTAAAACCGGCCCCACACATTCATACCAGTTGGAGCGTTTTTCATCTTTTACAAAAAACGCTCGTTATTTTACCCGATTTAGGTACTATTCACTAACCGGGCCCGTTTTCCAGAATTTCTCTCGTTTCTTTAATTTTATTGGTTATTAAGCTTCCATTAATGCTTAATTATAGTTATTTAATGAACTTTAATTTTTACGGGTTCGTTTGACCACTCAAAGTCACGTTTTTGGGTTTTCTCGAAAAACGTGCGCTAAAGCTTTTTAGCGTTTTAACACATTATTCGGTTCTATTTTCTTCGGGGGTTGTCCCCATATACTATTTTGGTCTTATTTTGCCCTAGGAATCCACATAATACGCTAACCGAGGTTTCATACCTCCTATGGTTATTTAACGCTTATTTAACGTTTTTCGCTTTTTAAGCGTTTTCTCATTTCTTTTGGATTTATTTTCCTTACCAAAATTACTTAGGCACTATTAGGCCCTTAAATACCATATTAAAATAATTTATTCACCATATTTAAGTTCGGGGTATTTCAATCTACCCCCCTTAAAGAACTTTGCCCTCAAAGTTGGTGAATCTAATATTGTTACTCACATACGAGTTCTATGCTAAGGTTATGACCTCTACATATAACTTTGTCAAACTCCAAATGTTTGACATGATGCATACTACACATCCAAACAGCATGTCACTGCATGCATAGCAATCAAAAATATCCGTTACAAGCACTCCATGGGGTCCGTCCGCAGATAAATGAGGTACCATCCTCTCCCATGTCAAGCGATCCCTCAGGTACCGGTCACGTTTGAACACTTACGCTTTCTGGTTCACGGCCGTCATGACTTGAGCACTTACACTTTCTGGCTCTACGGTCCTTTGGTTCCACTGCTGGAAAAAAAGGAATAAACAACGTTTTTTTTTGTCTTTTGGAATGCTTTATAACCGTTTTTTATGCCGGCGACGCAAATGGTCGAGCCTTTAAAGAACGCGTTGTAAGCGTTATTTATACATTAATTTAAAAGAACGCTTATCGCTAAAGCGTTTTTAAAGCAGGTAAGGGGGCGGGAATCTACGAGGCATAAAGAACGCTTCAAGGTGAAAGCGTTCTTTATGTCCGACTATAAAAACGCTTGCTTATTATAAGCGTTCTTTATGAAGATTTATAAAAAACGCTTATCAAGACAAGCGTTCTTTATGTCATTTGGTGCGAGAGTATAAGAAACGCTTATACATATAAGTGTTTCTTATATGGTCATTTTTTTATATTTTTATTTTTTATACAATTAATTACCCTCCGCGTAACACAAAATTAAAATCACAAAATCATTCAAAACCTGTTTGCATTGTATATACCATATCAACCAAACTGGTGAATTTTAATTAATATATATAGATCATCAACAGCAGTACTCTTGTTTGCATTAATATTATATACCATCTAGCGCACATACGCTTAAGTATAGTATCGATCAACTACAACATTTGTAACTAGCTAGTTAACCAAAATACTAAAAATGGTAACCAAAATACTAAAATTGGTTCAAGTACTTCGATCATAACATGTACAATACAACCATTTGAAAAAAAGAAAAGATAGACTCATGACTTCTTCTGATCAATTTAGTGTTTTCAACACATGTGTGCGCCCTCTCCTTATTGACATACTTCAGATCGATAGACTTGTGAATAAGTGTTGAGAAGAAATCAACAAGCTGCACAACAGAATTATAAAAGCGATTAAGTGCACCATTTAAACTTATCCAAACATGCGCAAATAATTAAAATCACCAATTCAAACACAAAAGTACTTATAATACGTACCTGAGAAGAAATTTCCAATTCGCTAAGACAGTTGTTACCTCTATTGAAGATGAAAGTACCGACGATCATGATGATTCTTCTGCTGATACAAAGGAGACAGAAGAAGAAAAATATGGTACAAAAGAGACAGAGGCAGATATAGATGAAATGATGAATGAGAACTCAGAAACAGAGAGGTTGAAGAAATTGGCTAAATAGTTAAGTGAGGCTTCCACGAAGTAGAGTCCAGTGGCGATTAACAAATTACCGGCATACTTCATGACCTTGAATGAAGAAAACAGTTTTCTAGAGTAGTTGTATCAGAAGGATAAGAGGAACCTTAGTCGATTATATGGTGACATGGGGGACTATATGAAGATAAAGTGGTACCAGATCACCCGGTTGATGAGTTTCATGACTTATGGATGGAAACGGAGGTGGAGAAGGTAGACACTTCTCCATCTTCAGTTTGGATTGGATTCGCATCTTCTTTCAGTTTTGAACATCGATAGGTCGGAGAATCTTCAACCACTTGGACATGAATGTCTGTAGATTGCATGCAGTCAATTGGAATACTAGCCACACATTGTTGATGTGGGGTGCATCATACCTTTTAAAAAAAACTAGATGAAAAACTCTTGGCAATTAAAAAGATTGAGATATTCCCCCTAAGTATGATTCCCCCTGAGTTTGCATGTTAAGCGACTTTAACAAATGATAGCAATAAGTGACAGCTTATATGCACAATAAGTGACAACTTTTATGTTATACTGTAACCTTAGTAGATAACTTTCTACTATGGTTATAGTATAACATAAAAGCTGTCACTGAAGCTTCTACAACATACATACTAGTCAGAGGTGACTAAAGGAATCGAAAGGGAGAGAACAAAGGTCGTGAAGGAAAATAAAGTTGGTGGGCCCGTCCGAGTTCAATTTTTTTTATTATAGGTTGATGCCGATCGAAGGTCATAGGCGCTAGCCAAAAAATGTAAAGGGATACTAAAATAATAACTACAAGAAATTAAGAAGCTGTAAGTAGCGCTAGAGGTCTCTAATATGGCCAATAGTGGTCATATAGATTTCCAAAACATTAGAGGGTTAATTGGAATGCCTAGTTTGACCGGATAACAAATTTGAGAAGAATGTGATGGAACTTATAAGTTTTTGATGTTGGTATTGGTAGAAACGTAGATAAACTTCTGGGTGGATGTTAAGGTAAAAACAATATGGGGAAGGGGAATACGTCAGGCAAGCTGCCGTAATGCTATGTCTTTGTAACTAATTAATACATCCTATAGTCATCTAATATTTGCACCCTAGGTTATACTATAAATATATATAGCATTAATTAATACACCCTATAATCATCTAACCAAATTAATTTCGCCATATATACTATATTTGTATGCATGCCGAAAGGCATTATATTACACATTGATTCCCAAGTCCATTAATTGTACAACCAGTAAGTAAAAATCAGCACATAGTACAACAATATGCGCCCTTGATTAACAACAATCAACACATAGTAAAAACCAGCAAGTCCATTGGTCTGCATGCAAAATTATTCCCAAACACACGCGCGTACACTTTATTTCACGCCTTTAATCCCAAAAAAAACAAGTATATATGTTCCTGATTAATTAACAAGCTAGTTTGGTTTGCAAGCACACATAGGTTAACAACAAATGCGCGCCGCAGTTTGGTTTGCATGCAAAATTATTCCCAAACAATACACACACAATATATTTACGCCTTAATCCCAAACAAACAACGCCTTAACCCCAAACAAATAGAGCATGTATTTTCCTGATTAAGAAGTTTGGTTTGCAAAATACCTCATCAGCCCAAGAATAGAGCCGAAGATCTACCGCGCATGTATGTTGTTCCTTTCGCTAGTTGGGGTTGTAATCCAGAGGCGCCGTGCGTTGACAGGGCATGTATGTCCTGTTCGTGCGATTTTGCAAACATTAATTACTAATCGAAAGATTATATCTATGACAAAAAAGGATAGGCATGCATATATATATGTATTATCTGTTCGTAGATTGAGGGTAAAATTACCGATAGCGAGAGGCGCCGATATCAATCTACGCATGCATGTGGCCTGCCTTCATCGCCCCAATGCCGGAAGATAGAAGAGATCGATTATCGGGAGGAAGAGAAAGAGGCGCCGCGGCGGCAAATATTGTGATATTTCTGGGTTTCGATGAGAGGAGATAAAGCGGAAAGAGCGAGGTTTTTTACAGAGGGAGAGCAACGTTTACATGGAGTGAGAGCGAGGTTTACAGAGAGTGGGTGGGTAGGGGAACAGTCGCGATTAGACTGATGAAAAGACTGGGCGGGAGGGCGAAAACTGTTTAAATTTAGGTAACATAAAGAACGCTTCACTTAAGAAGCGTTTTTTTATGCTACTTACGATCAGCATAAAAAATGCTTCTTAGCTAAGCGTTTCTTTATGTTATCGCGCCCAAGACTTTAAAAAACGCTTCTTTGAGAAGCATTTTTTTATACGTATCTCTTATAGAACGCTTTGTAAGCAGCATTGTTTTTGTCTTGGGCGCCAAACATAACAAACAACGCTTTCTAAGCAAAGCGTTTATTAAATGTCCCGCCTATTATAAAAAAGACGATTTACAATATACCCGTTTTTAAAAGGGGTCGTTGTTTATTCTTTTTTTTCCAGCAGTGTTCAGATCAAATTCATTTGCCATATAGAGATCTCCTCAGGCATTTTACTCATACTTACTTACTCATACTTACTCATACTTTACTCATACTTACTCGGGACTTTGCTGCCCCTGTGCCCTTGGAAAAATACAAAACAAACACTGTCACCACCGCGCCCAACCGGCCACTTAGGACCGCCGCACGAACGGTGTAGTGGTTTCAAACTAATCAACACTTCCACTGACTCAAAACTAGCTTTCACCTCCTAGGTTTCGACTGGATACCCGTGCCTAGGCATGGAAGATCCACTAGCGCCCGTGGAAGCGATTTCAAAACCGATCCTCATTCTCAAGTTTGAAGAAAACATTGTACCAAATTAGTTTTGGAAATTCATTTTAAACTTGCATACATCTCCCAAATTCCATTTATGCTGATTATACTATTAAGTGTTATTACTGTGACCACTTAAGGGAAGCTTCCAGAAGTCCTTCAACCCCAATGTGATCAGCATTGGTGTTTGAATTATCCTTCCACCCCAATTTGTGTTTAGTTTCCCCCTTGATCTAGCAAATCAAGTTCCACCTCCCACCTTCATTCAAACAGACAGCTCGGTCAAACATTATTTCGTTTTCTATCTTTTTAATCTTGCTACTCTAATCACACACATACATTTTCCATTTATATGATTCCCCTTACTGACTAATCATCTCATCAATTATTACTACATCTTCTCCAACTACTATACTTAGGAAAGTCAGGTAGAATATCCCATTATTTGCTATACTAAGTTTATACTCATAAAATACATCGGCTTTCATACCGATTATACTCATCACATACATCGGTTTCCATACCGATTTGTACTCCTCAAGTCTCTCATACGTATTCATTCCTCATACTATTACCAATCGGGTTCTCATTCCCCGGAGTTTCTCTACTCCTTTCATTCTTATTTCCAAATAACTACAATTACACGATGAGTGAATAATGTTTATGTAACATAAGTAATCACCATCAAAACGAATTCCCTTGCGCTATACGCATTGTAGTTTACGCCCCTATCACGTAAAACATGCATTTCGCGGTTTTCGCTCTACCCCCCTTAAAAGGGATTACGCCCACGTAATCTACCATGTGTCAATGTTGAACATTGGTCGAAGGCATTCAGCGTCATGGAGTGGTTCAGCTTCCATGCGGTCTATTATACAATGTTCCTTGATCAATGGGTCTAGCCGTATTATCGGTTAGTCCCTACGTCAGAATTTTCATCGGAGTTATTAACTCTTAACCGGGTTCGGTTCTAGCTTAAATGACTTTAAGGCATTGATGATTAACCTCTTATTCATTAGGTGTATTTCGCTTGGAATTCTGGGCCCACTAGCTTTTGCTGCGCGACCCTGATAGCTTGGGTTATTTGCCCCTTTTTGTTATCTTAAACGTGCTATACATCACCTTTTTACCCTCTTATTGTGGGAATAAGGTTTATTCCATCAAGCGTGGTATTCTTTTACCGTGCGCGAGCTCAATGAGTTTTAGATTTAATAATCGGCTCTTTGGCAATCTATATGTATACTGTTGTATTTTGTAGTGATCATGATCACTCAACGGTCCTCTGACTTATCGTCGGGTGAGGTTAGCCACTACTTAGTTGTAGTGCTTCCTCTGTTATCAGTGGATTCTGAATTATGCCCATTATCTGATTCTGTACAAGTGTTCTTTACTTGTGTGACCTTGCCATTTTCTATGCGTCGGTCCTTGTGACTTTCTTAAGTCTCCTTTCACTTTTATTCCAATGGAATTCACATCTTGTGATTGTTGGGTGTTTCACACTCTTCGTGCTTCTTTGGCCTTAGGTCGCACGGTTTGTTTCTAAGCTTTTGCTTAGCTGGCTTATGCCATGTTCGTTGGTGAACGGAAGAATTTACCACTACTTACATTTCCATATTCCTAGCTATCCCACTAGATCATTAACTGCACAAGTGCAATACCAAAACACTCAGTCCTACAGAGTGCAGAGGCGTGAACCCTTGGCAGTAACTCTCTTATGTGATCGCAATAGGAATGAGTATTACTTCTTCGTGTGGTTCATCATTTGGTGCAGACTCCTGGCTTGTTGCCGGTCTGTCTACCATCTTGTTTTTAACAACTTCATAGTATTGGGTGATTATTCCCACCCATTGGTCGCCTGCTGCGCACCATGTTCTTACCGATTCTACAGTATTGGTTTACATGGCATCCGTTGTTGCTAGCTTCAGCTCATGCATTTCCACCGGCATGGTTCGGTGTTTATACTTCTGAGCTCCTTGAGCGTCATTTACTTATACTTTACATTCCCACATATTATGTTCCTTCTGAACCGATTACTCCTTGGTGGTCAACAATTGTTATTGAAGCTTATTTTACATCGCTTGGCAATAATTGTATGCTCAAGCTTCACTACATTAGTAGTTCTGAAAGGGATATATCTTCGGACATTTATTGACGGTATCCCCTTCTTGGGATCCATGTGATCACCGCTCTCGCGGTCTCACATTTATGAGGGGTATTCCTGCTCGACCACTTTCCATATGGTTCACAATGGGTTTTGCAACCGTCGAATTATGTATTGTAACAGTTTCATGGCATACTAGCCATATCGCCTAGAGCTCTGCTCATCATAGGCTGTTCCAAAGTGGTTACTTCTCCGTATACCATAGAATGGCTTGGAGGTGATACTGGGCTCCATGATAAGATCGTCGCATCACGCTTCCGTTTGTTGAAGACCCTTTTTGTATCTTGGTATTGATCGATACCATTTATTAATTTGGGGTATCCCTTGTCAAGTGGGATCCCCTCGGTGTTCTAACCGGATGTTCGTTCCGATTGTGGTGTTCTTACCACGACATCTCGTTCAACTGTGTTGACTTGATACCCTTTATGGGTTGCTCCTGGGTATTATTGATTATACGGTGGAATTTGGCTGACATTTATGAGTATGTGCAGTTTGTTATCCTACATTGTGATTCTGGATCTAAGTTATCCGTTGAGGGTTATAACGTCTCCCGTTCTTAGGGTAGACCATTGGTGTATTTCCTTGTGTTACCACTGATTTGATATTCTCTTCGGTGATGTATGGTATTTCCCGGTACCTTATATGATCACCATGTGTGTTTGTGGTAGTTGTCCTGGGAATTCCATCCCGTTCATTGAACACTTGTGTGTTAATGTCAGGCGTTTGCCTTACAGTATCTAGACTGGGTATTCCTTCCATATCCAATGTCTTATTCCGTTGTTAGTGCTTCTCGCACTGTTAACTCTTAATGGTTTTCCTGGAGTGAGTTTTTGACTCCTTAGCTTGTAGCTTATCTGAGTTCCCTTTTGCTCGTTTTGGGTATCCAAATGTTCTGCTTTGAATTACTTATGGTCCGTAGAACGGAGTTGACTGCTTCCGTCGTACACTACATGTATACATACGTGGGGTACCTTGTTGGTACGTTACCACTTACCTGACTATTTGTCGGGCCCGCAAGCTCCTTCGGAGTGCGGTCGTCCCACATCCCGTATTTGGGTACACTCGTAGTGCTCGTCACACGCCTAGGTGAAGCATTCTATTGTTAACTCCTCTTGTATCATTCTATGATACTTACCGTAATTCCATTAGTTTGGTTTTAAAAATCCAAGGTTTAAAAGAAAGGTTTGTAGTTTTGAAAGAAAAATTTTGAGTTTTGAAATACCCGTTCAGTATTAAAAGAAAATCTTCATGGCGTTGCCATGTCTGAGGTCTTGACCAAGTCCAGCTCCTCGCTGACTAGTATGTCCTTAATACAATAGCCGGGCCGTTAGGCCTTTCTAAGGTTTCGTTATTTAAAATCCTGAGGATTGGTGATCCTATATTTGCTCCATTCGTCATAGCGGTACTTTAGCAAGTATTTGCGGGTTGTTAAAAGTCTTCCAACCGTCTTGTAATTGCTGCACTTGCCCTAGGCAAGTGCGTGGGTAGTTGTTTTTCGGTTAACGTATACCGGTTATGGTATCGTTTCCATCCATATTTGGTGGTCTTATTAGATCTTCCTTTGATCTTTTGATCTTGGTGATCGATCTCCCGAGTCGTTTCTCAGAGTACTTGACATGGTTGTCGTCCATCCTGGTGTCTCACACCCTCATGTGGTTAACGAGTCTTGACTTATCCTTAGGAACCACGTTGTAGTCCTACAGGTGTATGTTTTATGAATACTTTCATAGTTATCTGAACCATGTTGTTCGGTTATTATAGCCTCTTGGCGTGTAGGTTTGGTATTAATCCAACCTCGACTAATTCCTTAGTCGGTTTGTATACCGTTATTGGTATTATCGAACATTACAGTCTGTAGACTCTCTTGTCTTGGTTTGTTACTCTATCTTCCTCGCTTCATCGCGCGGTTGTGCTCCTCCTCTTGCTGGCTACTCATGGTTCTCGCGACTGCAGAGCACGTCGCCCCATGGTGCCGTAAATTCCATTATCCTGTTTAGGATCATCGGTCTACGATCATTAAATACGGTTGTTGTTGTTCCAAAGGGAACCGTCTCCGGGACTTCCGGTTCTCAGAATCTACCGTATGACAGGTTCCTTTTCTAATAAGGTTTATTTTTGCAACTGCTAGATCGGGTCTTTGATAAGTGTGAAATATCTATTTTTAGGGCTTTAATTCTTCCCATTTTCATAACAATTCATGTCATATTTCTCACTATCATATGTTTTTCCTTAGATTTATGTTTTGATGTTAACTGATGCATTTTATGTGTCTAATGCACTTAAAAGTCTAGGAAATGCATAGAATTTTTCATGAGGATTTCAATGCAATAAAAGGGGAGTGAAACAGAGCTAAAACGAAGAATTTAAACCCCGTTGAAGTTGTGTCCGGACATGAATCCGAACATGCATGTTCAAACAAGTGCCGAAAATTACATATTTCTGTCCGGCTCAACGTCCCGATCCGGACAAGAAAATCTCGCCCATACAAGTGGTAATAGCCGTCCATCAAATATTAAATCATTAATCATTGATTGGCATTAATCATTATTAGATAATGACAATTATCATTAACATCACGTACGGCTATAGCAAAGAAAAGTTTATATTTTAGTCATTTGCTGCTCATTATGTAATCATTTATGTCGTTCTTATCATTGACGGTTGTTGCTCATTATGCAATTATTAGTATCATTGATGGCTGCTGTCATGAATCATCATTATGGGCCGACATTTGCATATGTGCATTAAAGAAACATAAAAAAAATGATCGGCGCCGCGTTGAAGAATTGAAAAAGGATGTCTACTCTTTTTAAAGGGGATTAGGGATCACATGGGGAGAGGCTCTGAAGCCGCTGCTGCTACGCCCAACAGAGGAGCTCTGCCTCCTCCATATTTTCTTTTTTTTTGTTGATGAGACCACTGTTACACGACATATATCACGATTCAGCACCACCACCATCATCGTGCGCCATCCATACACATCACCACCACCACATACCATCACCCAGCCGAATTCTCCAACTCCCATAACACGCATCCACACCATTCGCTGCCCGCCATCCATCATCATCCGTTACTACTACCATTAACATCCATCCTTCCGCACTGCGCTGCTCATCAATCACGTACCGTCATCTTCACAAATTCACAGCACACCACCGATCTCCACAACATATTCACGCCCCATCCTTCCTTTCAACCGTCACCACAACCACACTACCACACCAACTCATTCGACCACCAATTGGCACCGAGCTAGTATCACAGAAAGGGCGAGGAGAGCAGCCGTAGTCCAGCGCAAGGAAGAGAACTGAAACCGAGCAGAACTGATCAACAACCGAGGCATTAGTAAAATTGGAGTGAAATTCTAGAACTTGTTCTTTGCATTCTTGTTATTTGGTTTAAGTTATTTTATGTTATTTTTAGTTAACTGCTTCTGTTTGTTAAAATCATGAGTGAGTAATTTTATTTAGCTTCCCGGTTATGGAAACGAGTCTTTTTCGTACTTGTTATATAAATTTGTCACTATAATTATAATTTTGCAATAGTTTGATTCCTGTTATTAATGCACTTGGATTTCTGGCCAATTTTCTAAGTGATTTTTGTAGAACTTATATCAAAATGCAGTGCTGAGATTAAGTTCTAGACCTAGGAAATCAAACCGGATTAACGACTAGAAGCATGGTTTGCCTATAGGTTAATCTGTCTCCAATAGGAATTGTGTTTAATGCAATTAACTTGAATTTAACTTGGGCATGGTTTGCGGCTTGTTATTTCAGTTAGTTAGGGTTCATTGTACAAGGACCGGTCAACGAACTATTTATAATTCCTGAGTTTATTGCATAAAATAGTGGAAATTGTTATTAATTGAATTCGACGAAATAGACAAGTGGAATAACCCGGGGAGTGTTTTTAATTCACTAGCTTTTTAAACCGATATTTGTTTTGTTTATTTTTACCGTTTTGTTATTTTATTACTCTGTGTTCGTTATTTGATTTGAATTAATTGAAAACCTGAAAAATTGACAATTTCCCGTTTTCTTATATTATTTTAGTTTCTCGGTTAGATTAATAATTTGTCAGTTAATTGAACGAGGTCCCTGAGTTCGACAACCCACTTAATCACTATACCCGCAAAACGATAGGTACACTGCCTAGGTAGAAGTAGTCACATATTTCTACTAACAGTCTAACCCGAGTGTGAGAGGTCTTTCCATCTCTTTGGCGTTCTTCCCCCAACTTACTACCGTGGGTTGCGGAGGGCGGGTATGGTTGTTGCAGGGTTCCGGTTCACGCGGAAGTTCCTATCTAGCGTACCTCACACGCTAACACTCAACCCTTAGCCCTAAGTCTCTAATTCCTAACTCGGTATTTCATCCATCAGAGCGACACTTTCGCTCTGATACCACTTTTTGTAACACCCCTACCGCTAATACCGTCATTACTGCACAAATACGTACCTTCGCAGCGGATAATACATACGCAACGGTGGGTGGACAATGCCGCTAGTCACCCACGTGACTAACAAGGCCTGCTACATTACTACATACTATCGGTCTGAAGACATGAATATACCGAGTACTCTACACAATACATTACTTTCCCTTGCATACTCAACCATAATTCAATTACAACTCCAATATATCGAGTCTACTACAATCCTTAAATTACCGATACAGTTTGGACTTCTAAATTCACATTACAATTCGAATACAAATCCCATAATTGAACTACCCATGCTTACATAGCAATCTCCGTCCTACTCTCTCGAACGGTGGTCAGCTTCGAATACCTGTAAAAATAAAAAACGTCGCCCCTAGGGGCTCAGCAAAATTGCTGCATATGAAATTCACATATACCACGTGCTAACCGCGGTACGCCGACTACTTTGGGTCGGATATACATGGAGTTCATTATACATGTATACATACATACTATTACTACACAATACAATCAACAATACTTACTTACTTACAAGGTTCGTTACCTACCAAGGAAGACACGTTGTCCGTCAACCGTTCGTTAGTTATTTGTTCGCAAAGTTTCCACCAAGCTTAACCTTACTTACTCGTTGTTTTACTCACGTTGCACTCACTACCTTACTCATTATTTACTCATGCTCTACTCCGTACTCACTATTACTACTACTTACTCTTACTCAGAACTCATCACTTGCTCACGCATACTTAGTACCCATACCCTTCTCCTTACTCGTACTCCTCATTGCTCGATACTCATTACATACTCATACTACTCAATACTCATTACTTTACTCATACATAAGTAATACTCAATACTCATTACTTCTGGCCTCCGGGCAGAGTCATACACAAGACTCGCCACGGGCCTACTAATACAAAGGGCTATACACTCAGCTCCTCATATACGAATGTCCATTGTTTTTTCCGGACTACTCAAATTCCCAACATTCCTCTCTTGGAGTATCTTACAATCTCATGGATTAGCCCAGAAGTATCTCTCTCGATAACCTCCACTAGCTTAGGGAATTGCCACCGTCTAGTATTCTCAGATTTAAGGGTTCCCCCAACGTATCGAATACTCTCATGTTCGGGACATTACATACATCAGTCGGGTCCTCTCATAGTGGGTCGACTAATTTGCTAAGGGGTTTGAAGATCCCTCATCATTCTTTACTACTCTCATGGTTCATGACTTGCACCAACCTTAATTCCTCTAATGGGGTTTATTTATATACTTCCACTACTTATTGATTGTGGATTGTTCATTTCGGTTCTCCTACCATTATCGGGAGGTTACCACTCCTGTACACTCTCTCACATTCTAGTGAGTTCATTGGTTTGCGTTATCGTTGTAGTTAGTTTAGTTTAGTGCGTTTCTACGTTTCTGTTAGTTCACAACACAACTCGTACTACGAGTCACTAAACAACAAGACTCATCTATGAGTCGGTCTACGCACTAAGTGAAGCCACACAATCAATCAAGAAGGGTTAGCTCATACAACATACGGTAAGACATACAATGAAAGGCATAAACCGTTTTCATGCTTTAGTCTTGATTAGCCGGCATACAACACACAAATCAACGTAACTCGGTTAGCATACGGGGCATGAGAAAATCATACCTTTCACCGGAGTTAGCTTTACCATGTGTTCCCTTGTTCCTTGGTTCACACTTGTTCCACTGGTAATGTTTCAAACATTGTTATTAATGTATGCTCATACGGTACATCAATAATTACTACTCCGTACTTACCCCGTTATCCCGTTGTTTCGGTTTAATGTTCATATACTTACAACTTTCCTAATTACTTCTCATACTTGTTCATGGCCTTAATGACCTTTAAACATCATTAATTAAGCCTTAATTACCTTATAGTATCATTACCCATTAAGCCCCTACCTTAGAATGGCTTTAAAATGATTTATGGGAACTTTTTAGGGTGGTCCGGGGAAACAAACCCGGACCAATGCATTTGGTCAGTCCTCGGGTGTATTTTGTGTGTGGTCCGGGTTTAGGGCAGGGTTTACAAACCCGGACCATGCGCGGTAATCTCTCTCGGGTACAATTTTTGGGGTGGTTCGGGTTTAGGTTCTGGTTTGCAAACCCGGACCACTCCTCACGCATTACACTCTGTACAGATTTTTGACTGGTCCGGGTTTCTGTACTTGTTTACAAACCCGGACCAGTTGCAGTATTTACATATATGCTAGTTTTTTATTATGTTTCAACTCCAAACTTCTTCCAATCTCTTCCCCAATATTCCTACATATAATCTAGCATATTTTAGCATTGATTAAGCACTTTAAACTAGCCTAATCCACCTCTATCCAAATCTGTTACAAAATACACTCCCCTGTCAAATTTCTCTCCATGGTTACAGTTTTCCTTCTTCAACAATTGCCACAGATTTTTCCTTTCTTCTTCCTACTACTCCTATGCCCTTTTTCACTGCCTCATTTGCATTATGCTCAACCCAAGACTTACTCACTATACCAAGTCTCACACATTAATTCTTCCTTGTTTCTCCAACACATTTCAACACTCTTGCTACAGATTTTTATACCCTTAAATTCACATACTACAATTACCTAACCATGGTTTCTAAACATCTCTACTAAACCCAATACACACCTTGGTTCTCCCATTCACCAAGTCATTCTTAATGCACAATTCCAACTAAAATTCGCCATAGTTCACCCATTTTTCTTACTTATCCACCCATATCCTTTCTCATCAAATTCATCCCTATTCTAGCCAAACCACAAGGGTTCCACCAGCACACATACAAAACCTCAATACACCAATACTTCCTCAATTACAATCCAAATACAAGCTCATAAATACTCAAACTTCCACAAACTACAATACTAATACAATAGTTTAGGTTCTTTATTTGTTCACCCATTCCCATTACTCTAATGCATTAAAATATAGCATTGAGAAAGAGCTCTTACCTTAAAGCCCTTATTTCCTCCTTTCTTTTTTTTTTCAATTCTTCTCCTTCTCTCTTTCTTGCACAATACCGGCCATATGGGGAATGGAGTTGCCAAACTCCATTCCCATCACCCAAAGCACACAAAACATGTAAAATTAAAATACTAACCCTTAGATTTATACTAATTCATTGAGATGTTTAAAACACAAATTCTAGGGTTTACCTTTGGAGTGTTTTAGGAGGGGTTTTAGCCCTTGGTTCAAGAAGGTGATTCCACCACCATTGCAAGTTTGAAATTATGCTCAAGAGAGAGAGAGAGAAAATAGGGTGTTACAATGGCCGAAATCGGTCACCAAAAGAAGATGAAGAAAACATGGGGTTTTCATGTATATTTTTACCTTAATGGAGAGAGGAGACTCCAAGCTACCCATTGATGTTATTTTCTCTTTGAGTGGGGAAAACCCATGGAGATGAACTTCCTCATTTTTGGATTTTGAAAAGAGAGAAGTGTAGAGGATGACGAGGGGAGTCCAAATATGTGGTTATTTTTGCATTTGGAGTTCAAGTGAAGGTGGAGCATGGATGAGAAAGTGAGAAGCCATTAGAGCTTCTTGTGGAGCTCCAAAATTGCAGCAGCCAGAAGAGAGAGGAGGGAGAGATCGGCTGGGAGGAGGGAACTCACGTGAGAGAGAGAGAGGAGAAATGTGAGGGTGAGAGGAGAGAGGGGGTATAAGTTACTTTTTACTTTTTCCTTCTTTTTACTTTTTGACTTGTTAATTAATAACTAGTCTTGTGTGTGTGTGTGTGTGAGAGAGAGAGAGAGAGGGAGCTTTTGACTTATTAAAACCGGCCCCACACATTCATACTAGTTGGAGCGTTTTTGTCTTTTACAGAAAACGCTCGTTATTTTACCCGGTTTAGGTACTATTCACTAACCGGGCCCGTTTTCTGGAATTTTCTTGTTTCTTTAATTTTATTGGTTATTAAGCTTCCATTAATGCTTAATTATAGTTATTTAATGAACTGTAATTTTTACGGGTTCGTTTGACCACTCAAAGTCACGTTTTTGGGTTTTCTCGAAAAACATGCGCTAAAGCTTTATTAGCGTTTTAACACATTATTTGGTTCCGTTTTCTTCGAGGGTTGTCCCCATATACTATTTTGGTCTTATTAAGCCCTAGGAATCCACATAATACGCTAACCGAGGTCTCATACCTCCTATGGTTATTTGACGCTTATTTAGCGTTTTTCGCTTTTTAAGCGTTTTCTCATTTCATTTGGATTTATTTTCCTTACCAAAATTACTTAGGCACTATTAGGCCCTTAAATACCATATTAAAATAATTTATTTACCATATTTAAGTTCGGGGTATTTCAGTAGGAGGGATACTACCTCGACAACGGTCATATAATAAGCTTACAAGGCTTAATAAGGCCTAATTAATATACAGGAACAATCCCCGAAGGAAACGAATCCATAAAACGAATTAAAAACGCTAATAAAGCTTTAGCGCACGTTTTTCGAGGAAACTCAAAAACGTGACTTTGAGGGGTCAAACGAACCCGTAAAAATTATAGTTCATCAAATAACTATAAATAAACATTAATGGATGCTTAAGAGCCACTAAAATTAAAGAAACGAGAAAAATCTGGAAAACGGACCCGGTTAGTGAATAGTGCTAAAACCAGGTAAATTAACGAGCGTTTTCTGTAAAAGACAAAAAACGCTCCAGCTTGCATATATATATGTGGGCCGGTTTTTAATAGGTAATCAGCTCTCTCACACTCTTGACTAGTTAGCTAATTAATTAAGTCAAAAAGAGTAAAAAGCAAAAAGGTACAAATACGCCCTTTTCTCTCTCTCTCTCTCTCTCCTTTATTTTCTTTTCCCTCCTCTCTTTCCTCTCTTTCTTCCTCCTAGCCGATTTCTCCTCCCCCTTTCTTCTTCCTTGCACCAGCCTCCTCCTTCCATGGTTGTTCAAGCTTCCTTTGGCTTGCCCAAGCTTTATTAAAGCCCAAAACACAAAAATAATCACGTATTGTCATCCCCTCAACTAGCTCTATCATTCTCTCTTTTTGAAATTCCAAAAGGATGAACTTTATCTCCATGGGTTTTGGCCATTTAAAGAGAAAAGCACATCTCCTTGTAGCTTGGAGTCTTCTCCCTCTCCTAAGGTAAAAAGATTCATAAAAAACTCATTTTTCCTCTCTTGTGTTGGCCGATTTTTGCCCATTCTCATGCCTCGTTGAAACACCCCTAAACAATTAAACACATAAAATCATTAACGCGTGAAGGTTATCCGAGAGTAACGTGTCGCATAATTCCGGACTATGGGTTATGAAATGCAACATGTCAAATGTAGCTTAAAACTACCGGTTTTGAGGGACTAAACAAGGCCAGCATAAACAACTTGAATATTTCCTCTCATGGACTTGTCACTAATCAATTAACATGCTCTCAAGTTATAGGCTAGATGATCAATGACGAATCTGGCAACATTGTAGATGCCATGCCTGAAAATTCTGCTGAAACAACATATAGTGAAGTGACCTTTGTTTCAGATTCTTAGGGTAGATTAAAGCCCTCTTACTCCTGTCTACTAAGATAAATAAACCCCTATATACTCACCTAGGTGTTATCATGTAAGGGAGTATGTAAGATCTGACATGGACAGAAGCACTACTGAAATACCCGGGAATTGCAAGTTAGGGATGGTATAGTATATAGTTTGATTAATGTGACTGAGGTTAGTATTAGGGTGGCCCAGAGAATTAAACGACATCTATTCCTAAATTAATCTTACTCCTTAAAGTGTTTACAATTATTTGTAACGTGTTGGCCTTATTTGACTTTAGATACATTTCGGATATTATCCTATTTAAATACTACGTTATCCTCCTAACCTCATTTTGTAACGTGTTGGCCTTATCAGCGAGACTTTTGTTTTGGGGCCACAGTTGATTGAGGAGACTATGGAGCAGGTCCGGGTGATCCAGAGTCGGATGAAGGCAGCTCAGGACAGGCAAAAGTCCTATGCCGATCTCAAGCGCAGACCAGTTAAGTTCGAGGTGGGAGACAGAGTCTTCCTGAAGGTATCTCCTGTCAGAGGGGTAACCAGGTTCGGGAAGAAGGGGAAGCTCTGCCCCAAATTCGTTGGACCCTACGAGATCTTGAAAAGAATTGGAGAAGTGGCGTACCGTCTAGCACTCCCTAGTGAGCTGGAGAAAGTTCACAACGTGTTCCATGTGTCCAGTTGAAGAGACACATTCCTGACCCTTTGCATGTATTCCAACTAGAGGTCTTGGAGCTGAAGCAGAATCTATCCTATGAGGAGTATCCCATTAGAGTAATGGACACTAAGACCAGGGAGACACGATCGAAGTCCATTCTCATGGTCAAAGTCTTATGGTCTAATCATGGAACCTAAGAGGCTATGTGGGAGGTAGAGGAGAAGATGAGGAAGAAGTACCCACAGCTCTTCGATCAGGTAACCACTCAAGTCAGTACTTCGTTTAGCAGTTTTTCGCCTTATGGATAAGTTTTAGATTCGAGGGAGAAGCTTTCTTTTAAGGGGGATGAGATGAAATACCCGGGAATTGCAAGTTAGGGATGGTCTAGTATATAGTTTGATTAATGTGACTGAGGTTAGTATTAGGGTGGCCCAGAGAATTAAACGACATCTATTCCTAAATTAACCTTTCTCCTTAAAGTGTTTACAATTATTTGTAACGTGTTGGCCTTATTTGACTTTAGATACATTTCGGATATTATACTATTTAAATACTACGTTATCCTCCTAACCTCATTTTGTTATTTAAGCTTTAAAACACCATTCTAGAATTTTCCTTCCAAACTTATTAATTTTAAATACTTAGAGTTCAAATTCAATTTGGCTTTCTCCTTGTAGTTATTTGATTTCAAGAGTTCAAATCCTAATTGACTACTTAATATAATATTTATTAACTCTCCTCATTCTTCTCTCAACAAATATATTACTAGCATTTTGATTTATCCTTTTAACGTGATTGTTTTTCCCTTCTGTTGAACTTTGAAACCATTTAAAATATATATCTATTTATTTCTAAACTACTTCCTTCCAAGTAAATGTTTATTAATTAACTTCTTGGATATTTTATTTCTCATCCTTATCTTGTTACAACGGTTAACCACATTCTTCTATTTCAAATTATTGATTCATTAATTTAATTATAAGTCCTATACCTTTTAAATATTTGCAATACTGAATTCTCTTTTGATATTTAATATCTTCTCTCCTTAAACATAGACTTTTAATTACTAAATTAATAATATCCTTCCTTGTTTTACAAGTATTTTTCTATTTAAAACATCGGTTTCCTCATTCTTCTTCATCCTCAATACGTCGTTCCTGCGCTTGCACTCTACACAAAATTTCACGCTCTCTTCTTCAACTCTTCGTGATTTCACGCTAGTTCCGTCGAGGTCTAATCAATTCTCTGGTGCCAATTAGGGAATTGTGGGGTAATGTATTCTAACTAGGTTGTATAATTATTTTATGCGTTGTTCAGCGATTCCTGATTGTTGGTTTTGATTACCTAGACGCCGATTACATCGACGAGCCCGATTGATAGTCCGGAGCAGTTGGGCTCTTGAGGGTTTTGGTTGATCCAGGTCAATTCTATGCTCAATGTTGTTTGAGTGATGTTTTGCAAAACATTGGAAAAGGGTTTTGTTGTGTTTTAATGGTTTCTCAATTGGTGTTTGGGAATTGGAACCTGAGGAATCGGATTGTGATTGTGGTATTTCGGTTACGGATTTTTAGGAGTCTTTCGCTGGATGTTTTCTTTTGTTTGGGAGCCCACAGGTGCTCCCCATTTTTATTAATTGCGCTGCACACATTGTTGTAGTTAAGCCCTCTGATCTACTCTATGTTACTGCTGTTTCATAGGGGGTGTGCACACTTAAGGACTTAGGGTGAGGTGGTTGTTTGACGGTCCCATAGGTGACTGTCCTATTGTTTGGGGTCCCATAGGTGACCCCATGTTTGGTATCGTGGTGATCTCCTATTGAAAGCTCCCTACTGTGATTTAACTTTGTTTTGGATTCTGGAAGTTTGTCTAATGTTCACCAAATTATTTCTCTCTGATTGGCAAATGGCAAATGAAGTTCTAAAACATATTTTACAGATTGAGATAGTCTTTACTCAGTTTTTCTGATTTGTGCGATCCTTTTTGTCTTTTTGTCTATGTTTTATGATCGCAGGTATGGATGACTAAGTGTGGGGATCGGGATGGCGAATCACATAGTTTAGGAATTATGAATTATTAAGGCGATGTTTTGAATTTCAATGGTTAAGAGATGTTGAGTTGTTTTCCAAGGTTTTACACATTGAATGTTTATCTTGGCTTCCGCATAACTTGAGTTAACCTTTGTTCTTGGTGTTTATTAGTTCATTAGCCTGAGCACCCATGGGAATTGGGTGTGGGTGTGGCGGTAATGCCCTAGATGTTTTGAAATCCGCTGCTGTTTTAAGGTTATGTTTATTTGAGTAGTTACTAATAGTAATTCTTGACAGTTTATGAATCGGCCTTATGAAGTTTGAGCTTTGTACTAAGGTACTTATTAATGACTTTATCCGTTTAAGTGTTTCTCATATTGTTGTTATGATTTACATATGTGTTTTGGTGGTTTTTGGTTTCTGTTTACGCGTTGGAAACTGCACTTAAGGACCTGTCCGAACGTCCGTCCGGACATCAATGTTCGGACAGGCCCCGAAAGATTTCAAAGGTTTTCGTCATTTGGCTGTGTCCGAACATCTGTCCGAGCATCAAAGTTTGGACAGTATGCGAGGACGGGTCCAGCTTGCAAGTCTCGACCTATGTCCGAACTTGCAAGTTCGGGACCAATGTTCGGACCACGTAAGAATTTTTCCAAAACTTCAAACCTGGCCTGTGTCCGAACATCGAAGTCCGGACACAAGTTCGGACATCATTGTATTTGGTTTTCTCAACTCTCAACTTGTGTCCGAACATCAATGTCCATACACAAGTTCGGACAATTGGTATTTCTCAGTTCAATCTTCTCGGCTTGTGTCCGAACTTCCAATGTCCGGACACTAGTTCGAACCAACTCTATTTTGCACTTTTAGGATTGGTTTGAAGTCTGTTTTTGATTCCGTTTGCGCCTTTAGATTTGTATTTTTATAAGCTATCATTTGAGGTAAAAATCTAGGGTGTTACAAGGTGGTATCAGAGCCGTGTTTACGAAATAAGATAAAACTTTAGTAAACCGGATTTAAAAACTTGGGGATAAGCCGCTTGGGAAAGTTATGTTGAATTATATGTTATATTGTGGTATGCTGAGTTATGTTGGACACCTCTGTGTGGTGCTTGAAGATCATACAGGGAATATTGTTTACTGGTTGCACATATGTGTGTATTATATGATGGTACATATACTTGTTTATATACATATTTGAATTGTCTACCCGAGGATTGGGTAGTATGAACGTAGTAGAACTTAGGGGAATATTTGTAGGAATTTAAATTCCTTGAATTCGTGACTCATAATCAGGAGTCCATCTTGAGTAGAGTAGACTGGCAGACCGACTGAATTTCTCCTACAACACCAGAAGTCGAAGCAGAAGCACTATCATGGCAGCCAACGACCCAATAAGACAACTCCAGGAGCTTGCTTTGAACCTGGGCCAGATTGTGCAACGCCAAGCCCAGCGAGACAATGTGCCAGAAGACTACACAAAGAGGATTGCCCACCTGAAGCTGACTGCATTCAAGGGGGAGGAGGACCCAGTACTGCTGGAGGATTGGCTGCGAGAGTTCGACAAAATCTTTGAGGCAGTCAACTGCCCTGCTGATAGGAGAGTCAATGCCGCTGTTTACTACTTCAAGAGTGAGGCTGACATCTGGTGGTCTGCTAACAAGGACGCTCTTCTGGCGGGACTTGATTTTGGATGGGAGGCATTGAAGGAGGCCATGCGAAGGCGATTATATCCTGAGCATGTCCGGATGCAGAAATACTTGGAGTTCTCTGAGCTCAAGCAGCAGGCCCGGAGTGTGAAGGAGTACCACTCCAAGTTCCTAGAGCTGACGAGGTTCATGCCGACGATGGTCCCTGACGAGGCGTCGAAGGTGCAGAGATTTGTGGGGGGACTCAACTAGAGTCTCCAGGAAACTTTGAGCGTACTGGCGATACCCACCCTCCAGGATGCTTATGGAAAGGCTGTTAACCTGTACAGGGTGCATCAGAAGAGGGGGGAAGTCCAGACGGGCCAAAAGAGGAAGATGGAGGACGGGGAGGAGTCCCCGAGTCGAGATGATCGACATCAGAGGCCCCACCAGGACAAGAGGTGGAGGCCTAACTCAGGTGATAGGAGGAGGTTTGATGGGAACTAGAGGAATGACTAGAGGAGGATAGATAGACCCCAGGGGCAGGTACAGGAGGGAGAGACCGGGCGAGATAGGCACTTCCACTGCAGGAGATGCCACAAGGACCACCCGGGGAAAGACTGTGAAGGAAACCTGGTGGCGTGCTTCCGGTGTGGCAGGAAGGGCCACAGAGCTTTTGAGTGCTTCCAGAGCCCTAAAGGAGGCACTCAGCAGAGGGGGAATGGTGGAGATCGGGCCTACAGACCAGCAGACTCCCAGCCTCGAGGAAGAGATCAGCACCAGTGTCAGAATCAGCGCGGGTTGCTCCCCAACGTGGTAATGGCGGGGGTGGAAATGGAGGCAATAGAGGTCAAGGGGAGAACCGAGACAACAGTCGAGCTCCTGGGAGGATCAACGTTATGAGTCGGGCCGAAGCTGAGGCCGAAGCAGAGGTGTTAGCAGGTACCTTCTCTGTTCATGGTACTCCTGCTCGTGTTTTGTTTGATACTGGAGCTTCGTACTCGTTTATTTCTAAGAATTTTGTTAAGAAACTGGGTCTAGAAACTTGTAAGTCCCCTACCATAGCAGTATCTATACCCTCAGGGCGAGTTATTTCTTGTAGTCATGTATTGAAAGATGTGGGGGTAGACATAAAGGGGGAAACATTTGTAATTGACCTGATCCAGTTCATCCTCCCCGACTTCGATATCATTTTGGGGATGGACTGGCTAAGCAAGTAAAAGAGGAAGATCGATTGTGGAGAGCAGAAGATCATCTTGAGAGGACCATCGGGCCGAAGAGTCTCCTACAGTAGCGTGGAGAAGAAACCGGGAGTAAACATAGCCTCAGCCATGTCGATCCTCTCCCAAGTGAGGAAGGGACAACAGGCATACCTTTGCCATGTCCAGGACCTGAGCCGAGAGCCAAGCCCATTAGAAGAGATTCGAGTGGTCAACGAGTTCCCTAATGTCTTTCCAGATGAGATTCCTGGCATGCCGCCAGACAGGGAGGTGGAGTTCAGTGTCGACCTCGTGCCAGAAGCAGCGCTTATTTTCAAGACCCATACCGTATGGCGCCATCAGAATTGAAGGAACTGAAGGCTCAGTTGGAGGACCTCTTGGAGAAGGGATACATTCGCCCGAGTGTATCGCCTTGGGGAGCTCCTGTCTTGTTCGTAAAGAAGAAGGATGGGAGCATGAGGCTGTGCATAGACTACCGGGAGTTGAATCAGATCACTGTGAAGAACTGGTATCCCTTGCCCGAATCGATGACCTTTTCGACCAGCTTCAGGGTGCAGGAGTCATCTCCAAGATAGACCTGAGGTCGATATACCACCAGCTACGTGTTGCAGAGAAGGACATCTCGAAGACTACTTTCAGGACCAGATATGGACACTTCGAGTTCCTGGTGATGCCCTTT
>CM041778.1:221268042-221451553 GCA_023374045.1 Limonium bicolor
CCTGTTTTGGGACCTAGTCTTCTCTGTGTTTGAGACGTTGATGGCTGGGTCTAGCTATCCCGTAGCATACTGCGTAGGATGTCTTTCTGTTATCTATCACGGGTGTCTCCCCGGTTCTGTTCACAGATGTTATTTCCGTTCTGTCCACAGGTGTCTCCCCTGATCTATTTACGGGTATCTTTCCCGTTCTGTTGTATGCATTGAGCACTAGTGTCCCCCCTTTGTTTGTATATGATCTTGCTTCCATTTGTTTTGCTATTTCTGAGTTCTGACAGACTGTTGTGTGCTTTATGTATTTGAAAGCCTCTGAATTGTAAAATGCGCTACTACGTCTGCTCTTTCTGTTTTGGTTTCAGATGGACTGCTGTGTGCATTCCGTCTTCTGTTAAGCTTTTGGTTTTTGTTTAGCTTCTGGATTTTGTTAAGCTTCTGATTTCGTTAATCTTCTGACTTTGGTTAAGCTTTTGAGTTTGTTACGCAACTGATACTATTAAGCTTTCAACTCCAGTTTGCCCTATGCTATTAAGCGCTTTCGTTTGGCTCCTTCTGTTTTGGACTTATTTCTGTTTGAAAGACTTCCGCTTTGTCTCTGATTTTACTTTGGCTAAGTGCTTTCGTATATGTAGATATATATATATATTTATATATATGTTCAATATTTGTTTTGAGCATGCTCAACTGATGAAGTCTATCACCTGCTGAGCTATAGTTTGGCTCACCCCTATTTCCGTCCGATTTGTAGGTTTTAGCTCTTAGATGGAGTCTTCTACCTTTGCTCTTTGTTTTGTGTTTCGGATTTGTTTTTGTAATGTCATCTTAGTGGCCTTTGTATTTATTTAGCTTCTGCTCTGTAACTTGTAAAACAAGCTTTGTAATCTTCGTTTGATTAAAATATGAGTATCTGATGCTGTTTTGGGGATTAACTAGTGTAGCCTTGCATGTCTTAGGTAATAAGCACGCGGCGTGTAACGGTCTCTTAACCAGGGTGGTTTTGGGGTTGTTACATAAAGACCAAAACATTGAAATTATACAAAGTTGCTTTTACATGTCCAGTCCATTACTTTTCTACATCAGTCTATAGACCACTACTATAAATACACATGTAAACCCTTGAAACTAGTTAATGCTCTAGATACATCCTCGACCGGTCGAGGACATGTAGTTGAGTCGGATAAGTTTAGTAGTTTAAGTAGAGATGCGACAATTCGTAAACTAGAAACTCCTTTTCAATTGAGAATTTACACACTAGAAATTCACTCAATCTCCCTCCGCCCAACCTATGGACTCCGGGATAGTTTTGGACTTATCACCAAAATCCTCTACCCTTCCTGACAACAGGCCTATGATTCACCAACCATTCCCAGACTGGTTAGTCTACTAAACACCAAGAGTATTAAGTTGATTACATAGTCTAATCTCGCTCCAACTCCCTAGCAAACACACACACACACACACACACACACACACACACACACACACACACACACACACACACACACACACACACACACACACACACACACACACACACACACACACACACACACACACACACACACACACACACACACACACACACACACACACACACACACACACACACACACACACACACACACACACACACACACACACACACACACACACACACACACACACACACACACACACACACACACACACACACACACACACACACACACACACACACACACACACACACTCAGATGCACATTTTATGACCCACGATTACACTTGTTCTTGTTTTTCACGTGTATGTCTCTTTTCTGTTCAATACGACATCTATTGAATATATATACATAGGCAAGTTAACTTATAACGACCAGACTATAATAAGCTACACTACGAGACAGTTGCCTTTTGTTCCCAGTAGGATAGCTCTACACAAGGTAGGCTGATCTCCAACTTGATTGTAGACGCAACCATGACACGTGCATGTCACTCACTGGTTGGAGACGTTGAAGGCAAGAGCTCAGGTGGGTTGCTCTTTGTGATATCCACTAGCCTAGTATGATGGCTTCATTAATGCCGCATAATTAATGCCTCTTTATAGCTCAGATTATGTCTTGTTATCTTCTTCATGATTATGCTTTCTTCAACACACCTTTGTCGTGAACTATACCAACTTCGCATGTGTTGTTGGTTCACCGGTTCTCGATTGATATATCTTGCTCTTTTGAACATTTCTGATGCTGAGAGTCGTTGTTGTATTGCACTGGTGTTCAGTTTGTACTACGAGCTCTACTGGAACTCTGTGGACAGGTGCCCGACTGGTAGGGCACTAGTCATAACTAGAGTGTGCTTGTAACCTTGCGTGCTAAGACACTCTTTCACCTTTTTACTTGAACTTCATACTTAGATAAACATGTTAGATAAACAACACAGGTTTGCTATCATCAAAACTTAAGGAACTTGGCTTAACGATTTCCCCCTTTTTGATGATGGCAATCAATACAAATATGAACGTTTTAAGTATAAGTGTTGTAAATGTTTTGTAAGATCTATGTTAACTCCAGAAGAAAGAATTCCCCCTAAGAAGGATTCCCCCTGAGTTTGTTAAGAGTAGTGAAGAGATGTACCAGACCATAAGAAGCTGAAATTTTCATTAAGATACAAAAAGTATGGTAGACGTTCATTACAAGGTAGGACACATCTTTTCCCCCTTTGCCATACATCAAAAAAAGAAAGCAACTAACCATTGACATAATTGAAAAGTCTAACTTTCATAGATTATAAATAGCAAATTGATAGAGACATCTAGATTGTGTGGCGTTTGGAAGTGGTGGAGGTGGACACATCTAAACCATGTATTTCTTCAGTAGAATCACTATTAAGGATGATGTTCTTGTGAGAGAATTTGGCCGTGGTTGAAACGTCTGAGGAGGTGGAGTTCATGGAACAACTCATGTCAGTTGGGCTTACATTTGTGAACTAGGCTGTGGAAGAGTTGGAATCAGGGTGTGTGTAAGCTTGGGCAACATATTTCCTTGGGTGCTTGGTGTACATGAATTTTCGAATGGTGGAGTAGATTGTTTGCTCATTTAAGCTTGATTAGCTTTGTGGTCCGTGTTCCATGACGAGAAAGAAGTGAAGTTAGGATGGAATGTGTATGATGTGTAAGAAGATAGTGGATGATTATGAAGGAAAATGGTGATGAATGAGATTACTGGTCATGGATTTTATAGGCAACTGAAGGATAGCCTCGCCGAGTGATGGGGAGGACTAATAAATGAGTCACCGCCATTTTTTGCAGTATAGATTGTAGGTTTAGGTGTCAAGTAGTGGGGTTGGATTAATGGAATGATGTGACTAAATGTCTCTAATCATATTGCAGTTTTTAAATCAAGAAGTAGTAGACGTGTCAATGTAGTCGATCATATCTTAAAACAAGCATTTATTTATAGATTTCAATGGTTGTTACATGCATGTCAAAATCAAATTAACAACTTCGAAACAGACGTGTCAATGACAAAAGAACAAAGAAAAAACTAACTTAATCTAAGACAGCTCATGGTTTCTCTCAAGCCTCTAAGAGGCGTAGAATTCTCAGGCTATGTATTTCTCTATGTAGTCTATGGCCCCTTGAACCATGGATTGGACACTAGGTTCTTCAAAGACAGCCTGGACAGTTGTAAGAGTAAGTCTTACATGTTGAAGAATGTCTCAAGCTTGAGTATCCAGACATGTCCTCGACCTATCCTGGACCGGTGAGAGACTACACTTCCTCTTGATAGCAGATGACTTGGCAAGTGGGCGAGGCTCTGATCGTGAGTCTTCACTCTTGGTAGACTTCAGATGGACAGTGAGCTTGTCACCCTGGGTCATGATCCCCATCTTAGACAACATCTCCGAGCAGATGGAGTCTTGAGCGCTCCGCGAGCACGCAGTGAAGCGATCGGTCTGTACTTCAGAAGTAAGTAGAGCCTCAGTGACCACTCCTACATGTACTAGCCCCTGGTTGACATGTCTGCTCTCATCCAGAGTGAGGAGGATCATGGCAGGGAGATTCAACTTCTCCTTCATCTTGAGAGCGTACATTATCCTTACATCGTGAGCATTGACGATGTGGGTGCGCTGATTTCTGGGGGTGATGTTGTGGGTGAGGATTCTGTGGATTACCTTATCTACTATCGACATCAGGACAACTGGGAAGTTTTTCATCGTCGCTCCCTTGTTGAAAAGATCGACCATCTGCTAAACGCTAATCTAATAGGTAAAAATATAAATTAAAACTAATTGAAACCTACTACTCTAAACTACGGGAAGCAAAAATCTCGGTCGAAATAGTAAGGGTAAATATTAAAACTAGGAAATATCTAACCTAAGAGACTTAATGTGAATTAGCTCTCATTCCTAAAGTGATGAAATAATGCCTAAAGTAGGGGGAAAATTTGAAGTGCTAGACTAACTAAGAATTAACAACTTGAAATCTAAATTCTAAAGTTTGGAAGAATAAAGTGAGAGAAATTATCCTAGATATAGGGTCATATACTACCAAATAAGTAGAAGAAACCACACAATACACCACAAGTTGAAAAACCAGTAAAATGTACATGCCGGATAGGACAGTCAGCTGGGTCATGCCCGACACATCAACTTTTGT
Source organism: Limonium bicolor (assembly GCA_023374045.1). Taxonomy (NCBI): domain Eukaryota; kingdom Viridiplantae; phylum Streptophyta; class Magnoliopsida; order Caryophyllales; family Plumbaginaceae; genus Limonium; species Limonium bicolor. The sequence goes on from CM041778.1 coordinate 221,272,667, forward strand.
AGAGATGCTGGATGTGGGTCACCCGGCAAACCACGCGGCATGCACAAAACTTCTAGTACTCAAATCCCAAGGCAAGAAGACATTACTAAGGCAACACTACTCAAAAAATCATGTTCGAATAAACCCTAATGACGGAAATAAGTCTGGTAAATTCTATCCCTAAGATTATATCATAAATCATGATCAACATTCATAAAGAGTTCAAGAGTTCATCAACCTATTCTACTCTTCATCAATCAAATCAGAATAGAAATTCGAAGTAATCAAAGAGGCGAGCTACACCAATTCAATTAACATAAAAATAGAACTTTTGAATAGAACTTGTAAAATATACAATGTATTCTCTACATTAGCATATTAATTCCCTCAACCCAAGGATAAACTAAAATCTACTCAGTCATGGTAGAATTCAAGGAAATACATTGAGGAAAAGAGAAAGTAAAAACATAATGAAATCTCCCTCAATTCCAGAATTGTTCTTCATCTGATTTCAGCATTTGTGGATACTTCTCCAGTGATTGGTGAAGAAATTGGATTAACTTTGTAGATTGAATCACACGGAGCGCGATGGAAAAAACGGAATCAAAATCCAATCAGATTTGATTCTAGTCTCGTTGACTCCAATGAAGAACACCTGTGCATTTCTCTCTCGTGAATAAGCGGAAAGAATAATGATATTTAATGATGTATGAGGAAGTAGACAAACCCTCCTTATATAGACCTCTTATTATTATTATTAATTTTCTTTTCTGTCATGTGCCGGGTACGATGCCGGGAATGGGATACCCGACAATTGGTATTTTAACTGCCAACTCCAACCATCTTGGACATGCGTCGGTTAGGTTCTATCCGGAACCATATCCGGCACAAACATCTATATCTGAAGCCAATTACCCGACAACATGATCCGGCAGTCTTTAGTTTTCTGATAATTTAGTGCCTTGTACTTGGGACCCGGCATGCAGCATGACATGTCACCTGAGGTGAGTTCCTTACATCTTTCTCCAAGGTTTCAGGGTAAGAGTTTATTCTTGCCATGAAATACAATAAATTAAGCTTGAATGCAATAATATAAGCTATACAACATAAATCATATAATTCCAACCCTATATTATCTAAACTTTGACATTATCTATATAATTATGGCACAAAAACTAAGATAAGTATGAGGCTTATCACCATCTTTCCTCCCTTATGTCCGAGATCATTCCAAGTGGTGTCCTTGGGCACAACCAGTCAAGTTTAAGTGCTCAATAATCCAGGTCTTGGTGATGTTGATGTGGATGTTCTGCACTTTGGAGATGAGGTAGTCGTCGTTGTTGCTCTGATGTGGTCCCAGATTGCGCATATGCTCCTTGAGGAGCTCGGTGTAGCAGGGGATTGGCTCCTGAAAGAATTTGAGCCTTCCTTGGAACTTGATGAGCTATACTATCTCGCATAAGCCCATTTACTCCATCCATTCAACGTCCAATGTCTTGGGCAGAATTGGACATGATTTGTTGTCCACATTTGCAGCCTTGATCAGTGTAGGCTGCAGTTGGCTGAGCCGTTGCAGGTGCTTGAGCGACTGGGGAGGCAGTGGCTTGGCGATCACTTTCTTAGCTTGGAAGAGCTCTTCCAGCTCTTGCTCCCTAGGTGATGGGACCATCGCTTGTTTCCCCTTGGCCATCCTGATTGCTTCTCGCTCCTCATAACTGGAGAGGATTGGAGAGAGCGATTCAGTGTCACTCCCGTCTTCCTAACTTGATCGATGAGGTGTCGGGGACCGATCAGAGACCTTTTGGACTCGTGGACTCTGCTTTTCATCTGAGTTCGGTATGTCTATATCTTCTTCTCAAGTTGGTTCTTCTGTTGATTTTTCCTTTTATGACTTTTTGTCACTTTGAACCTCTTCCTCTTCAACCTCGTGAGCTATCTGTTCGATGAGCTCAACGGGATTTTCTTCTTCACCTTCGCTTGTGAAGTGAAGGCGTTGAGAGGCGAGTTCAGGACTAGATTGTGTTTTCTTTGGCTCTTGTTGTTTTGTTGGAGTCGTTTGGACACACGAGGTGTGTGAGTTGCTTTTGAAGGCTTGGTGAACCTTGCTTTTGGGAACTGTAACGCCCCTATTAAGCATAAACACAATGGAAAATAAAATACTAAGACGATTACAGACCATCGGGTTCCAAACACCCGACACCAAACCTCACCATTTACAGCTTATAAAATTACAAGTGCTACGGTCCGAACTCGAGAAAACATAACATAAATATAATAATAGCTGAAATACCCCGGACTTAATTAGGGTGATTAAATTACTCTAATACGATATTGAGGGCGTATTAGTGCCTAATAAATCTTGGTAAGGAAAATAAATCCAAAGGAAACGAGAAAACGCTTAAAAAGCAAAAAACGCTAAATTGAGCGTTAAGTGACCGTAAGAGGAATACAACCTTAAAGAGGGTATTAAGTGAATTTAAAAGGCTAAATAGTGCCTAAATAACATATGGGAACAATTCCCGAGGAAAACAGATCCATAAAACAAATTAAAACGCTAATAAAGCTTTAGCGCATGTTTTTTGAGGAAACCCGAAAACGTGACTTTAAGTGGTCAAACGAACCCGTAAAAATTATAGTTCATTAAATAACTATAGATAAACATTAATGGGAGTATAATAACCATTAAAATTAAAGAAACGAGAAAATTCCAGAAAACGGGCCCGGTTAGTGAATAGTGCTAAACCGGGTAAATTAACGAGCGTTTTCTGTAAAAGACGAAAAAAACACTCCAGCTTGTATTATAATAGGGGGCCAGTTTTTAAAGTTAAAATAGTCTCTCATACACTCTTGACCAACTAGCTAATTAAATGGGTCAAAAAGCAAAAAGTGGAAAAGGGTACTTATCCCCTTTTCCCCCTCTCTCTCTTCCTTATTTTTCTTTTCCTCTTCTCTTTCCTCCTTTTCCCCCTTCCTTGCGATTTCTCCCCTCTCCCTCTGGTGCAGCCGATTTTGAGCTCTCTCCCCCTCCTTCCATGGCTTCTCCTCATTCTCCTTCATGCTCTAGCTACATACAAGCTCCAAATAAAAAATAAAATACATATTTGAACTCCCCTCATCCTCTTCTACCTTTCTCTCTTTTCGGAATTTCAAAAGGATGAGTTTTATCTCCATGGGTTTTCTCCATTTGAAGAGAAAATGGCATCAAAGTGTAGCTTGGAGCCTCATCTTTCAAACAAGGTAACAATCTCCAAGAAAAATTCACTTTCCCTCCATCTCTTGGTGTAGCCGATTTTCACCATTTTGATACCTTGTTTCTCCTTGTTTTTGAGCTTCAATTTAACCCTCCGATGGTGGAATAGTCCCCTTCTTGATTCAAGGGTGAGAACCCCTCTTAAAAGCTTCAAAAAGGTAAACCCTAACTATGGTGATTTAAGCCCTTAATTGGATTAGTGTATTTCCGTGGGTTAGAATTTTACTTATGTGCTTTTTGTGTAATTTGGGTGTTGGGATGGAGTCGAGTAACTCCATTGCCAACTTGACCGTAATTAAGGACATGAGAAGACTTGAAATGGGAGCTCATGAGAATTCAAGGTAAGAAACTACCTTAATGACTTTATTAATGGTTTTAGAATTGGGTTTGGGAAAAATAAAAGATGAAATAAAATATGGAGCAATAATGTGCTTGATTGTGGTTAGTAGGATTTTGTGAAATGTTGGTTTGAATTAAGGGCCTTGGAGCCAAGTGATTTGGGAATTTCGTTTATATTGTTGTTTGGTGAATCTTGAATGGTGTTTGTGTGCTGGTAGGACCCCTTGTGGGTGTGGCTAGATTAGGAATGAAAATTGATGAGAGTTGATGGATTGGGAGATGTAAGGTTTATGGGGAGGTTATGGCAAAATTTTGGTAGAAAAACAAGTGCTTAAAGATGACTTAGTGTATTGGAGAACCTAGGTGTTTGTAGTATTGTTTAGAGTTGAGTGATAGCCTAGGAATGGCATTTGGAGAACTAGAGGAGAGGAGGTAAAAATATGTAGCAAATAAGTATTGAAATGCTTTGGAAAAAGCTAGAAAAGAGCAAGTGTGCAAGACTTAGAAAATGAGAGTTGGACTTGGATTTTAGAATGGTGTATATCTAGGAATGAATTGGTTGGTCATTAAATGATTTGGTAAGCTTGGTAAGAGGTAAAAACTAGCAAGAAGAAGTTAGAAATGCAAAAGAGTGAAAAATGCAAGATGAAAGAACTTGAATTGTTGAATTTGAACAAGAATTGGAGTAGTGGTTTAACCAAGGATTTGAGGTGGTTTAGAGCATGTTTTAGGGTGATTAATTATGTATAAAACTTGTGGAAAGAGTAGGGAAAGTTTGAGGGTGGTTTAAGGGTTGATTAGGGGGTGAAAAATCACCCTTGTAGCAGGTTTTAGCAGGGTCCGGGACTTGATCCTTGGACAAAGTCCCGGACCAACCATTAAAAACAGACCGAGAGTTAATCCTGCACTTGGTCCGGGACTTGAGAGGTGGACAAGGTCCCAGACCACCCATGAATATGTAGCCGAGAGTTAGAACCAGCGCTTGGTCCGGGACTTGACCTAGGTACAAGGTCCCGAACCACATGTTATTTTCAGCCGAGAGTTTAACAAAGTATTGGTCCGGGACTATAGATGGGGACCAAGTCCCAGACCACCCCCAGAATTGCACAGAAGGTGTTTTTAAGGCTTCTAAACATGGGGGATTGAATGGTATTGGTTTTAGATGATGTTTAGGAGTTGTTAGGTGACCTTTAAAGGTCTTAAGAAGTATAAACAAGGGTTGAAAGTGATTAAGGAAGTTGTGAGGCTAAGTACACTAAGTTAAACCGAAATAATGGGACAACGGGGTAAGTACGGGAGTAGCGATAATGTACATACCATAACACCTTAATAATAATTGAACCATTTGGCATGTAATTAGTGGTTCAAGAATATGTTTCGAGGAACAAGGGCGAGCGAAAGAACATGAGAACCCCCGGTAAAGATAAACCCCGGTGAAAGGTATGATTTCCTCATGCTCTATATCCTAACTTGGTTACCCCGATTTGTGTGCTTGTTTGATTGTGTGATCACCTAACAAGATAAATGCACGAATCGGATTGTTTGTACTTAGTGGTGCTTGTATTGTGTTGTTGCCTGTTGCCTTGTAATTTACACCGAAGTTTGTATAATTCATGAAATGTGATTTGTGAATGAATTGTTTGATTGATGAACGTGCATGGTAGTGCGACTCGTAGTTGAGTCTTGTGTGAGTAGAGACTCGTAGAAGGAGTCAAGTGCGAACTAATAAAATGGTGGAAACACACTACAACTATTGTACCAATACACGATAACATAAACCTACGAACGCACTAGAACGTGAGAAAACATACGGGAGTAGCAACCTCCCGATAACGGTTAGAGAACCAAAATGACTTAATCCACAAGATATAGATTAGTGGAAGTATATGAGTAACCTCTAACTAGAGGATTGGAAAGTTGTTCGAAATACGAACCTTGAGTAAAGTAAAGCATGGTAAGGGATCACCAAACCCCTTAGAGATATAGTCGAACCCCAATGAGAGGAACCGACTAACATGAGCAATGTCCCGAACATGAGAGTATTCGATAAGTTGGTTGAAACCTTAAATCTTAGAATACTAGACATTGAGGAATTCCCTAAGCCATTAGATGCTATCGAGAGAGATACTTCTAGGCTAATCCTTGAGATTGTGAATTGACTCCGAGAGTGGAGTTTTGGGAATTTGAGTAGCCCGGTAGTGAACCGGACATTTGAGTATTTGAGGAGCTAACTGTATAGCCCTATTTGTATTTGAGCCCGGTGGTGGGTCTTGTGTATGACCCTGCCCGGAGGTCGTGAGAATGACTTAACATATACCTTGACCATTGAGTATTTAATGGCGAACTTGAGAATTGAGTAAGTAAGTATTGAGAATTGAGAGTGACTTGAGACGCTTGAGAACTTGAGAATTGAGTTGAGCGTTGTAGACCTTGTTGAGATTGTGAGTAAGAGTACCCAAGGGAGTGGGTAAAACATGAGTAATTGAGTAAGGCATGGTGAGGTAGAAACCTCAAACCTAATTAAGGATATATTAAACTAACCCCTTATGTGTGTGTGTGTTAGTGTTTGTGTTCAGTGATGAACTTGATTGTGAATGTACATATATAATGTATGTTGTATGCATGCTGTTTGAATTAAAATGAATCGCATGCTCTCGACCAATTAGTCGGCGTACCCTCGCTAGTACGCGGGGTATGCGGAAGTCATATTCAGCGTAAGCTGAGCCCCTAGAGGCAACGTTTTTAGTGTGCAGGTACCCGAAGCGGACATGATCACAGTAAGAGACCAACAACTAAGCAGGGATAGCTGGGAATGAAATATAGATAGTAGTGAATTGTATCGGGCTTGTAGTCGGTCACCGTGGAGAGTAGGACGGGGTTGTTACTGCTATGGGTAGTCGTTTAAGAATTGTAATTATTGTATTGTGGATTTGTAAGACCGAAAGTTCAAGGATAAACTTGGGAATTGTAGATACTCGGTATAGAATGGATTTGAGATTGTATTTTTATTTATTGGAATTGAAGGTTGTATTTAGTTTGAGAATTGTTAAAGAAACGGTGTGTGACATTTTGTATAGCGTACTCGGTAAAGATCCATCAGACCGATACTGTATGGTTGTTGTATTTGAGTTGGGATTTGGCCTAGCTAGTCACGTGGGTGACTAGCGGAATTGTATCACCCCCGGTTGTAGTTTGAATTCCGCTGCATTATGGTTGGTAATTGAGACGGGTTAGGAGATGGATGTGTGATTACCGGTAGGGGTGTTACAAAAAGTGGTATCAGAGCGAAGTATCACTCTGATGGTCTGAATATCGAGTTTAGGAAAATACCGAGTTAGGAATTAGAGACTTAGGGCTAAGGGTTGAGTGTTAGCGTGAGAGGTACGCTAGATAGGAACTTCCAGTGTGATCTGGATACCTATATAACCAGTCCCGCCCACTGCAACCCCCGTTTTAAAGTTGGGGAAAGAACGCCAGAGAGATGGAAAGACATCTCATACTCGGGAAAACCCGATCAGGCAGTTGTAGAATAAACTTTGTAAAGAGAAAGAACCTGTCGTACGGTAGATTCCAAGAGTTGGAAATCCCGAAGACGGTTCCCGTTTGAACGACAATAACCGTACAGGACGGTAGAAGATTGAGTAATCCTAATAGCAGGATAGTGAAATTTGCGGCACCATGGGGCGACATGCTTTGTAGTCACGAGAAGCATGTGTAGCCAACAAGAAGGAAGCATAACTACGCAATGAAGCGAACAAGCAGTGTAACAGAACCGGGACAAGAGAGTCTGCGGACCGTAATGCATGATAATATCGTCAACGGTAAGCAACCCGACTAAGAAATTAGTCAAGGTTGAACAGCTTTAAACCTTCAATGCCAAATAGGACTACGACGTAGCCCCTAAGGGTTAGTCAACCTCGGTAACCACCCTAAAGGTGTGGGGATGAGCTATGGAGCAAGGTACATGGAGTACCACAAGTATCGGGAAAGAACCCGAATTAACAACGACCTTGTCAAGAACACCGAGAAGCTACCTAGGAGATTGATCACTAAGATCAGAAATGGATGGAAGATCCAATAAAGTCACCAAATTTGGATGGAAACAACACCGTAACTAGTGTTTGTTAACCTAAAAACCGACATACCCGCGCACTTGCCTAGGGCAAGTGCAACAACTATAAGGCAATTGGAAGCCTTTTTAACAACTAACAAGTACTTAGTAAAGTACCACCATGACAATGGAAGCAAATGAGGGATCACTAATCCTATGGAATTGAAGAATCAACCTTGGAAAGGCCTAATGGCCCGACCATTATATTAATAAACATACCAATCAGCGGGAAGCTGTACTTGGCCAAAGACCTTAAGCATGGCAACGCCATGAATATTTTCTTTTAAACTTAAGATTTTTGTGTTAAAACCCAGAATTTTTCTTTCAAAACCACAAACTTTTTTTTAAAACCTCAGATTTTTAAAATCGAACCAGAAGAATCACGGTGAGTATCATAGAATGATACAAGAGGAGTTAACAATAGAATACTTCACCTAGGCGTGTGACGAGCACTACGAGTGTACCCAATTACGGGATGTGGGACGACCGCACTCCGAAGGAGCTTGTGGGCCTGACAGACCATTTGTGAGTTAGTCAGGTAAGTGGTAACGTACCAATATGGCACCCCACGTATATATACATGTAGTGTACGAAACACGGGGAGTAGTCAGCTCCATTCTATGGACATAAGTGAATTCAAACTCGAACAGTTGGATACCTCGAACAATCGAAGGAATTCAGATTGGCTTACAAGCTAAAGGAGTCAAGAACTTACTCTAAGAGGGCGATTAAGAGCAAAAAGGTGCGAGAAGCACTAGTAATTGATCAAGACATTGGATATGTCTCAAGGATATTGGAGCAAAAACATATTAGCTGGAATGGAGATCCAGTCTAAACACAATGAGGCAAGGCCTATCATGAACGCACAACGTTCAAAGAACAAGGTGAAATACCCAGAGTGATCATCTAAGGTACCGGAAGATACCATTCACCACCGAAGGATATACCAACAGGTTAAAACCATAAGAAAAAATACCCATAGTCTACCCTAAGAACGGGAGACATTGTAACCCTAAATGGGACAACTTGAAACCCAGAACCGCAATGCGGGAAGATAGAACATACCCAAATGTTAGCCAAATGTAATGGCATCTCTCAATAACACCCAGGAGCAACCCACAAAAGGGTATCAAAGTCAACATAGTTGAACAAAGTGTCGTAATAAGAGCACCAGAGCTATAACGAACACTCGGTGGGAACACCGAAGGGATCCCACTTACCAGGTGTAGACACCAAAAATTCTCACCCCATAAAGCAAATTCCAAAATAAGAAACACAATAAGAGGGGTCGTCGCCTTTCTTTGTCAAAACGTATTGACGTGCGTGCCAAAACAAAACCATCGTTCTATAGTCTTTTCAAAGCATTTCATAAAAACACGGTTTTCCGAAAATGAATTTCCAAATGACAATCTGGTTTTAAACCCATCACTTTTGTCTCATTGCCTATTTGCTTACCTATCAGTTTTCTTTTATTTTGTTACTTCTTTATCCTATTTATTGCTACTTTAATCGTCTTCTAGGATTTATTTTTAATATTTTGTAGTATCATTTCTATCATTTCATGCCCCTCATTATTTCTATCTGTATATCTCATTTGTTACTTATTTGATTAAGCTTCCTCTTATCTTATTTTATTCTATTTTTTTGTTTATTTAATCTTATTTTCCACTATTCGTACATATCTAATTGGGTTTCCATTTTTGTTAGATTCGCTTGTATTTTAACCACCATCAAACTAGTACTATTTCATTATTTCATGTAATTTCGTCTATTTTATATCTTCATTATGTTTTGTATTTTATTATTTACATTCCATAATTTCAAGATTCTTACGAAGAAAACAATTTATTTTAGTAGATTAAATTCTTTCGTCTTACTGTACATTCATTTTATAAATGCTAGCATTTTCGTAGATACATTTAGTTTGAATTAAACTCTAGTAATGTTTTCTCCCGTATATTCTAATTTAACATAGCTGGTTAATGTGTGTTCAAAAAATGTTATTGGTTGAGGGTTCGATTCTGGGCGCAGACAAGTTGGAGGTTTTATTTTTCCATCCCTTTTATCTGGTCAAATTAGATTGCCAGCCCGGTCAACCTACTCGTGGACCAGTCCACTCCAAAGCCCAATATGGCCCAAACCCGGATCCGGCCTTGTCATTCTACTCGCGCCCAAGCGAGCCCATACCAAGAACATAGAAAATAAAACCCTAACCTACTCTTGATCCAGCCGACACACCTCTTCTACCTTTTATAAAGGAAACATCAATCCCGAAAAACAGAGGCAACGGTCCCGTCACCCGTGACAATTCTTAAAAACCCAGCTCCTATCCTCCTGATCGATCAACCCTTAGTCTCTATTTTCTTCTTCCGGAAAAAACCAGTTGATGAACCGACGTGCATTTCCATCTGTAATCTCCAAGAAATACCCAGATGCATAAAACCCCTACAGAGCACCACGCTTTTTGCTTGGAGCATTCTTGAAATCCCGAGACCAAAAGAACGAAAAGCTAAAAAATCATTCTCAGCTGTTCAATATTGTATCGTCGTGTTAAAACCGAGGAGAAAAGTGATGGTTGACTCTGTCGGAAATTCATTTCCGAAGAAGGAGCAATTTCTCAGTCCTCATCCACTTTGTTGAATTCTAAAACTGTAACACCCCATCCAACATTAACACACTTACAATAAACTGCAGCGGAAAAACAACCTCATCACATTACTTAACTCGTTGGTGTTACACGCCGTTAGCCACCCACGTGGCTAACAAGGCTAATACACATACATTGTACCGGTCTGATGGGCTAAATTCCTGAGCGACTACACATTACTATCCCTTTCCATTAACAACAACAACAACGTACACCTTCCAACTATACCGAGTATTAATAAACTGGTGCTGACAACAATTTCGGTCTTACTACACCTACTGTATATATACACTTAAATGTTTACCCATGTACAATGTTTACCCCGTCCTACTCTCGGACGGCTTCCAGCTCTCTGTACCTGAAATAGGAAAAGAAGAGAAAGGGTGGCCCCCAAGGGGCTCAGCACCTTTGCTGGTATGGTAATCCCGCAGCCCACATGCAACCGGGCCACGCACAACTAATTGTCGTCTTAGCATGCGGTTGATTATTTTTAAATCATGCATGCAACTGTAAACATACAACACATAATCATTTCGCCTCAACGGGCTCAACAAACGGATAATATATCCTTACTTAATAAGTCACTCAAGGTATTCAATATCCCTAGAGTGTTCCTCCTCTAATGGAGCTACTTCCTTAACAGACGACACTTACCCTTAAATCGGGTTATCCTTAAACGCCTCTTTTCTCAAACTGGGACTCATATCCATGATCCACATACTCCACATTTTACAACATATAACATACACTACATAACAACACTTAACAACACTTTGCACGTTTCCACGTGCACAACATAACACCGCAATAGATATTGCATCACAACAAAGATACATAACATAACGGGAATGGTCCTCTTAGGAACCGACCCAAACATTGCTAATACACTGGTGTGCCTAGAGAATGTTGCCAGTCTCATGATAAGCTCGTTACATAACTCGTTACCGTCTCGTTAAATGAACGGTTAACTTAACACAAGGTGTCTCGGATATAGTGATCCAAGCACACCGAAACAAACATAACAATAGTATGCCCCTGTGGCCCGACGTGAGTCAGTAATAGCCTTGGTTAAGCTAAAGGGAAGGTTGGGAACCAAATTGGAAAACAACCATAACATACGGAGAGGATCGAACCTGCTATGACAACGACCCCCATACTCACACGCGTGGCCGGAACAGACCGGACTCCTCACTCCCCCCGTTAGCACTTGTCAGAAGTTCATCATTGAACTTAGTTAAACAATCACAACATTGGGTTAAGTCTTGTTAGACACACACAAGGGAAGGGAGAGTCATACATTCATACACCAACATCACACACAAACATTACATAACTAACTCACGCATAGCCGTGGTTAGAACGTTCCTTAAGTCGGAAACGTTGTTACCGGATACCGTTCTCCTACGTTTACCTAATAGTGGTTAACTAGCCCTTCAAGCGCATTCGAGGTTACCGGTATCGGCACGAAAACATACAATAACAATAACGACTGTAAACTCGTTTCATGATTTATCTCATAACGTGGCAAACATACAGAAAAACACATTGGCATACAAGCCGGTGTAATCCGGTAGGACACAGGTTGCAAGAAAACCATACCTGTCACCGGAGTCCACTTTACCACGTCCACTTATGTTCCTCGAGCGATTCTCGAACAACTGTTAACATCACATGTGTTTTTATTAACATCGGGGTTTGCTTGATTATTTAATGTCTAATGCTTAACTTTCCCCGTTAACTTAGTTACATAACTTTACATTTTAACTTGTTTTACTTTTACATTTTGATACAACTTTTCACCCACTTAATTGCCATTTAAACTCACCTAACATGTCCATAACAACCTTATAACATCATTACCTATCAATCCCCATCATTACATATCATTTCATAACCTTAAACCATGTTTTTGGTCCGACCGGACTTGCCGACCGGACTTGTCCATGTCCGGTTGATTCCAGAACACATTTCCGCCAAAATTTTCTATTCCGACCGACCTTGTAAGTCCGGTCCTATGTCCGGTCCATTCCAGAAACTAATTCTCGCAGGGTAAACTGGGCCCGACCGAACTTGCAAGTCCGGTCGTAAGTCCGGTCTGCCCCAGATCTTTGTTTTCCTTTTTACATTCAACTCCAAACTTCACCCCATATATCCTAGTATACCCTAACCTCATTTGGGCACTTCAAACACACCTTAAGATATCCTTAAACACTCACAAAACTCTTTTTTCTAATTCCTTAAACCTTTACTTTATCTTCACAAAATTTCTAACACTTACAATGTTTTCTCCTAGTTTTACAAGTGGTGTTTCATCCTTAATAACCTTTATACCAAAGTGTTTCCTCACCATCATAACATCATCTCCCAAGCATCTTCTCTTACTAACCAAACCTTCTTTTTCACAACTCCTCAAAGTTCCTTTCCCAAAACCTTACCTAAACATTATTCCCACCTTGCACATTATCATAACCTAAACCTTAAACAAACTTCTCCAAGACTTTTAATACATCCTAAAAATACTCATTGGATTTCTAGAACTTCCAAGATAATGCCTAAATCCTTGTAGCACCTTAGAACACCTTAATGCATGTTTTCTTCTCAAGTAAACCTTTATTCACCTTTAACACTTCCTAGTTCACCAAAACCATTTAAAACACTTAGAACTTCTCACACATTTTCCCAAATTTGGCCATAGCTTCTCTTGTATATACTCACATCCAAACACTTAGGTTTTTACCTTATTTAATTCAAAACACCATATTGGCGGTTTAGTTCCTAAACCAAGAATTCTCATTGGAGTTTGTTTAAACTCTTAGTTGGTTTCGATTCTGGCCTGTAGGCTTTTAGGCGTTAATAATTAGCCATTCACTCATGTTCACCATGTACATTCAACACTTGAATCACTGGCTCACTAGTTTCTGCTGTGAAAACTCTAATAACTGTAGAGCTTAATTGCTCCCTTTTGTTATTCTTACTGTATTGCACATCCCCAATTGTCACCTTCATCTTGGTAACAATGGTTTCTCAACCGACGCGTGGTATCTCTTACCGTTAGCGAATTCGGTGAGTTATGAACTTTCTATCCACTTCCATAATAATTTACTGTGTATACCACTATGTATTTCACAATGATTGACTTGTTCCCTTCCGACTTACAGTCGGTTGAGATTGAGCTACTACCTAGTGTGTAGTGCTCTCTCATCTATTTACAACATTTGGGGTATATTCCATACCGATATTTGGCAGTTAGTGCTACTGTAGTCACTTACTGTTAATCATGTCTCCACATTTGGTTTTGTACAAGTACTCCTTTATTGGTGCGGTCTTGCATTTCCTATGCATCGGCCATTATAACATTATTCCTCCATAATTAACATGTTTCCAATTCCTAGCTATCCACTCGATCATTACTGCGCAAGTGCAATACCAAAACACTCAGTCATACAGAGTGCAGAGGCGTAAACTCTTGACAGTAAATCCCTTATGTGATTGCAGTAGGAATTCACACTGAGTTCCTTATCACATAGTACCGACCATTGGCTTATTGCCCAGTCTGTGTATCATCACTTGCTTGCATGTCTACTAAGTTTAACTCATAACTGGTCTCATCTGTTACATTATCGTTTAACAACACTTATACAACGGTCGCTTGTTGCGCACCGTGCTCTTACTCCCTGTATAACATCAGCTTATATCGTGTTTACCGTCACATTAACTTCCACACATATACTTACATTATTCACATTATGGTTCATCACTCATTTGGATGACTACTGAATGCTCCTTGAGCATCGATCATTCGAGTCACAAGCCGGCATTATGTAGCTCGGTGTTTCACTTTATACACACGTACTATTAAGCTAACTGCTCTCTTTCAATAATAATATCATCCATCCTTAACATATTTCTTGAGCTTGGTTCACATAACTACCGCTCCTGCGGTCTCACAATATCGAGAGGTATCCCCACTCTTAATGCAGTGGTTCGTTTACCACTCTATTCACTTATACAACATAAACTTCTACAATCGGTCTAATTTATATAACATATCTTGCTTATGGCCTATAAGCCTTATTTGCCTTGAGCTGCGCTCATTATAGGCTGTCCACACACATGTACTTCTCTATACAATATTACATGGTTTGGATGTTATATTGAGCTCCATGACAAGGTCATTGCATTCCGTTTCCTTTCATGGGATGCCCCTTAGGATTGTCAGTCCGTCTCCTGACAACTTATGTCTAAACTGGGTGTTAGTTTCAACCCTTGTGTTTCTGTCATGTCATTTTGTGCCATTATTGTTGATGTAAACACCCTTCGAGGATTGCTCCTAGGTGTTGCTAAGTTATTCCATCACATCTGGCTTACACTTATTGGTATATTCGGTTAGCCACGCCGTTTGCGTTCTCAACTGGTTTATTATCTTCTTCTGTGAAGATCAACATTTCCTGGTATTGTAGGTATTCATTCTGGGAGTTTCATCCCGTTCATTGCACGTTAATGTGTCCACATTAGGCATCTGCCTTGCCATGCACAGGCTGGGTCTCGTTCCAGCTATCATGTTTATCCCTGAGGATCCTCAAGTCATATACGATGTCTTTACATTCAGTTAGTGCACTTCGCACCTCCTGACTCTTAAACATTTCCTTGGAAGGAATTCACTAATTCCTTTAGTCTCGTTAATTTAACTGAGTTCCTTAACTTCAACTATTCCTTGTAATCCTTAGCTCTTGTTTGACTCATACTGGACCGTAGACGGAGTCGACTACTTCCCGTGTTTCGGACTCCACTCGTATACATATGTGGGGTACCATAATGATACATTGCTACCTACCCAACTAACCCATAAGTAGGTCTGTCAGGCCCACAAGCTCCTATCGGAGTGCGGTCGTCCCACAATTCAGTTGGTACACTCGTAGTGTCCGTCACACGCCTAGGTGAAGTATTCTGTTGTCAACTCCCTTATATTGTCCCCTGACAATATACGTTCCGTGCTTCCCGAACTTAATCGAAGGAAGTTCATCCAGTGTTGTATCTTATCATCTGCCCTTGGTTTTACTGGTTTGGTTTAAAAGAAGGTTGGAAAGAAGTGTTGGTTTGAAGGAAAATTTGGTTTTGAAAAGAAAAGGGTTTGAATAAATCTGGGTTTGAAAGAAAATTTTCATGGTTTCACAACATCTTCTTACCTTAGCCAAGTCTAGCTTCTTGCTGACTGGTGTACTTACAATCACAGAGGTTAGGCTATTAAGCCCTTCCACGGTTACAATGATCTCACTTAACTTCATGGTACTCACAAGTACTTCGTAGTGGTTATAAATTTCCCGAACAGCCCGGTTATAGCAGCACTTGCTACGGCAAGTGCGCCATGCTAACTGGCTATCGGTTTAACACATACCAGTTATGGTATTGTTTTTACTCATATTGCCATCAGTGGCCTTGTTGGCCCTCACTGATCTTACTGTCTTGTCAATAACCCTTCTAGGTGACTTCTCACTGTCTTCACATGACGATCATCAACTAGGGTGTTTCCCATTCTGGGAGACCCCTTTGTCTAAGTATTGTATTCTCTTTGTAGCCCGTTCCACGTATTTGTCGTGGTTACTGAGACTTGTCTCTTGTTTGGGCACTACGTTGTAGTTCCTTTGTCGGTTGGTATACCGTTGGTGTATTATTTAACAACTGTGGTCCCGTAGGTACTCGTCTCGGGTTTTATTAATCCACTTCTTGCCTGTTGCACGGTTGGTGCGTTGCAAACTGGTTATTCTCGACTGCTCGGCATGTCGACCCAGGTTGCCGGAAATTCTATTCTCTCATACATGAAATTCTTCATTCTTCGCTATTAAATGTGGTTAACATTGTTTAGATGGAAACTGTCTCCGGGATTCCCAGTTTTTCGGGATCTACCGTATGACAGGTCTTCCGTACTTTAAAGGTATTTAATAACAGCCAGATCGGGTATTCCGAGTAGGAGTGGACTTCCATCTCTCTGGCGTTGTTTTCCCAAGTTATAAAACAGGGGTTGTGGAGGGCGGGTTGGATGTAGTAGGTTTTCAGTATTCACTGGTAGTTCCTAACTAGCGTATCTCTCACGCTATCACTCAACCCTTAACCCAAAGTACTAAAATCCTAACTCGGTACTTCCTAAGCTCGGTAATTCAGTCATCAGAGCGATACTTCGCTCTGATACCACTTTTTGTAACACCCCATCCAACATTAACACACTTACAATAAACTGCAGCGGAAAAACACCTCATCACATTACTTAACTCATTGGTGTTACACGCCGTTAGCCACCCACGTGGCTAACAAGGCTAATACACATACATTGTACCGGTCTGATGGGCTAAATTCCTGAGCGACTACACATTACTATCCCTTTCCATTAACAACAACAACAACGTACACCTTCCAACTATACCGAGTATTAATAAACTGGTGCCGACAACAATTTCGGTCTTACTACACCTACTGTATATATACACTTAAATGTTTACCCATGTACAATGTCTACCCCGTCCTACTCTCGGATGGCTTCCAGCTCTCTGTACCTGAAATAGGAAAAGAAGAGAAAGGGTGGCCCCCAAGGGGCTCAGCACCTTTGCTGGTATGGTAATCCCGCAGCCCACATGCTACCGGGCCACGCACAACTAATTGTCGTCTTAGCATGCGGTTGATTATTTTTAAATCATGCATGCAACTGTAAACATACAACACATAATCATTTCGCCTCAACGGCTCAACAAACGGATAATCTATCCTTACTTAATAAGTCACTCAAGGTATTCAATATCCCTAGAGTGTTCCTCCTCTAATGGAGCTACTTCCTTAACAGACTACACTTACCCTTAAATCGGGTTATCCTTAAACGCCTCTTTCTCAAACTGGGACTCATATCCATGATCCACTACTCCACATTTACAACATATAACATACACTACATAACAACACTTAACAACACTTTGCACGTTTCCACGTGCACAACATAACACCGCAATAGATATTGCATCACAACAAAGATCATAACATAACGGGAATGGTCCTCTTAGGAACCGACCCAAACATTGCTAATACACTGGTGTGCCTAGAGAATGTTGCCAGTCTCATGATAAGCTCGTTACATAACTCGTTACCGTCTCGTTAAATGAACGGTTTAACTTAACACAAGGTGTCTCGGATATAGTGATCCAAGCACACCGAAACAAACATAACAAAGTATGCCCCTGTGGCCCGACGTGAGTCAGTAATAGCCTTGGTTAAGCTAAAGGGAAGGTTGGGAACCAAATTGGAAAACAACCATAACATACGGAGAGGATCGAACCTGCTATGACAACGACCCCATACTCACACGCGTGGCCGGAACAGACCGGACTCCTCACTCCCCCGTTAGCACTTGTCAGAAGTTCATCATTGAACTTAGTTAAACAATCACACATTGGGTTAAGTCTTGTTAGACACACACCGGGAAGGGAGAGTCATACATTCATACACCAACATCACACAAAACATTACATAACTAACTCACGCATAGCCGTGGTTAGAACGTTCCTTAAGTCGGAAACATTGTTACCGATACCGTTCTCCTACGTTTACCTAATAGTGGTTAACTAGCCCTTCAAGCGCATTCGAGGTTACCGGTATCGGCACGAAAACATACAATAACAATAACGACTGTAAACTCGTTTCATGATTTATCTCATAACGTGGCAAACATATAGAAAAACACATTGGCATACAAGCCGGTGTAATCCGGTAGGACACAGGTTGCAAGAAAACCATACCTGTTCACCGGAGTCCACTTTACCACGTCCACTTATGTTCCTCGAGCGATTCTCGAGCAACTGTTAACATCACATGGTTTTTTTATTAACATCGGGGTTTGCTGATTATTTAATGTCTAATGCTTAACTTTCCCCGTTAACTTAGTTACATAACTTTACATTTTAACTTGTTTCTTTTACATTTTGATACAACTTTTCACCCACTTAATTGCCATTTAAACTCACCTAACATGTCCATAACAAACTTATAACATCATCACCTATCAATCCCCATCATTACATATCATTTCATAACCTTAAACCATGTTTTTGGTCCGACCGGACTTGCCGACCGGACTTGTCCATGTCCGGTCGATTCCAGAACACATTTCCGCCAAAATTTTCTACTCCGACCGACCTTGTAAGTCCGGTCCGATGTCCGGTCCATTCCAGAAACTAATTCTCGCAGGGTAAACTGGGCCCGACCGAACTTGCAAGTCCGGTCGTAAGTCCGGTCTGCCCTAGATCTTTGTTTTCCTTTTTACATTCAACTCCAAACTTCACCCCATATATCCTAGTATACCCTAACCTCATTTGGGCACTTCAAACACACCTTAAGATATCCTTAAACACTCACAAAACTCTTTTTTCTAATTCCTTAAACCTTTACTTATATCTTCACAAAATTTCTAACACTTACAATGTTTTCTCCTAGTTTTACAAGTGGTGTTTCATCCTTAATAACCTTTATACCAAAGTGTTTCCTCACCATCATAACATCATCTCCCAAGCATCTTCTCTTACTAACCAAACCTTCTTTTTCACAACTCCTCAAAGTTCCTTTCCCAAAACCTTACCTAAACATTATTCCCACCTTGCACATTATCATAACCTAAACCTTAAACAAACTTCTCCAAGACTTTTAATACATCCTAAAAATACTCATTGGATTTCTAGAACTTCCAAGATAATGCCTAAATCCTTGTAGCACCTTAGAACACCTTAATGCATGTTTTCTTCTCAAGTAAACCTTTATTCACCTTTAACACTTCCTAGTTCACCAAAACCATTTAAAACACTTAGAACTTCTCACACATTTTCCCAAATTTGGCCATAGCTTCTCTTGTATATACTCACATCCAAACACTTAGGTTTTTACCTTATTTCATTCAAAACACCTAAAATCCATCAAACACATTTTTATACACAAACTTCACACATTTAGCACTACATCACAATATAGTGCATAACTTAAATTGCTTGGCACTTAGGCCCTTAAATAACATGGCTCTTAGGTCCTTAAATTGCATAAACCTTAAACACTGAATTTCCCACATAAGTAATGCCTTTGACCTGCAAATACACCCAACAATACATATGCCCTTAATAAACTCCTTGAGAGCATTTTACTAGCTCATTCACCATTGGCTCCTTAGGTATTTTATTAAGCAAATCAAGCTCATTTTCCTAAGGCATTTAAACTACATTGAGATAGCTTGTTTACCTCTTTTTCCTCACAAACTTCTTTCTTGTTTCCTTGTAAAACCGGGGGGTGTTTGGTTGTTTGTCAACTTCTAAACAATGTACAAATAATAGAATGAGTATTCAAGCATTATGCTTCATCTCATTGTAAACCCTAGTTACACATATTGTTTTAACACATTAAGGTAATTGTTTTACCTTGGAATTGGAAGAGAACTTGAATAAGTATCAAGAGAGGACTCCTCCTAGCCCTTGGAGATTCAAATGAAGCTAAAACAAGCAAGGTAAAGACACCATGGTGAGGTGAATTTTCGGCCATGTACTAAAAGGAGAGGAAACTTGATTTTTCTTTGAGATTCCTTACCTAGAAGCAAAGGAGATCAATAATATGTGGAAAGACAAGCTCAAGCTCCATCAATGGTGGAACTCCATGGCACCGAAATGGTGATCTTGAAATTTTGAGAAGATAGGAATGAAGAGCTTGATGAGAGGAAGAGAATGGTGGTGTTGTTTTTGATTTGGTTAAGTGAGCTAGGTTTTACAAGGGTTCAAAGGTGGACTTCCATGGTGGTGGTGCTGTATGAACGTGAGAACAGAAAGAAGAGAGGTAGAAGAGAGCTTGGATACGGGAAATGAAGAAGGAAATGAGAGAATGAGATAAGTTTTGCTTTTTGGAAGATATTTGTACTTAAAAAGCAAATAGTACTTAAGTTAGTCATTCTTTATTTCCTTAGCATGTTAACAAGGGTGGTGAGTCACCACACCTTAAAAACCGGCCCCCAATAGTACCTAGGGGTATTTTAGACTTTATTGACTCATTTAATTACTTATAACATCATATGTTACAAACTAGCTTATAAAAAATCACTATTCACAAAACAAGGCACATAGAAGTGAAATTTTTGATTTCCCATTGATATAGACTTCCAAATGTGATACTATATAGTACACATGTTAATTAAAGAGTAATGATGGACATTTAGCCATTCAAAACTCATTTACAAGACAATTTTTCAAAAACGTGCTTTAAGACTCCTTAAAGCACATTTTGTGTTTTAACTTGTTTTCAAGCTTGGTTTTCTTTGGTAATTGAATTAATATGTTCATTAACATATAAATAAGGCATAGGTGTGACCATTAGGTCTTATACACATTTATCCCAAGCTTAGAGCACATTTTTGCTCATATTGACTTTAAGGTATTTTCTTGTGTTTTATTTGGTTTAACTGTCTACCAAAGTTTCCTAAGGACTTAATTAGCCTTATTAAATCACAATTGAATATTATTTAGTCTTGGTAGGCTCTTTGGGTCCTAACCAAGTTCACTCATAGCTTAGAGCATGTTTTTGCTCAAACTGTGTCTTAGTGCTTTATTGCACTTTCCTATGTTTTAAATTGTTCACTGATGTTTCTAAGGCACTTTTAGCCTTTACATACCATAGTTTGATATTTAAACCACATATCAAGGTTTGGGGTATTTCAAAAACTGGAGTATCGAGCCCCTATCTCGTATACCTCGGTTTTCATGGAAGGCGAAACTTCTTTTGTTCTGTCTCATTATGTCAAAAAATCTACATGCTGGTAATCGAAAGGACCCCTTTGAGACATTGTTTTGAGGTTTTGATTTCGTAAAAAATTGACATCAATATTTGCTTGATTCCCCTTTCTCCTCTCTCTGTTTTTGGAAATCAACCCCATCCTTCCCCGGTCTTCTGCCCAGTTCGAACCGTTTGCATCAATTGATTCATCTTCGAGAAGCGTAAGTGGTTAATTTTATCTCCTGCGGCTTTTATTTCTGATCTCTCCCTCTCTTTCTATGCCCCTCTTCTCGTTTTATGTCGATTTCACTGCCAAGTGAACCTGAAAGGGGAATGGCGTGGGAAGTTTTGCTTCATCGGAAGCAAATCAGGTAATATTGCCTTGGACCCAAGTCTCCGACAAGCGCAGTCAGTAATTGTCCCGATTTCGAGTTGTGGTTTGGCATAACCAGTTGCTGTTGCTTTCCGGCAAGGTTTTCTCCTTCTGTTGGTCTCGTTCGCATCTGTTTTGAATAATATACTTGCTCTTAGCCCAATATAGAGGATGCTATATCTGTTCTGGCAAAACACTAGGGATGTACGGGTTATCTCGCAGGCTAGTTCGAATACCCATCCCTTTGTCCCCTTTGTAACCTGTATGTTGAACAGGTCATATTTATCTGTTCTAAGGATTTGCTCTCGCAGATGGCGGATGTAGGGACTCTTGTATTGTGTGAATTTCCATCTCATCTTGATCTATATCCATTCGGTTATACTAACGTCTTAAACTGGTTTGGCTATTATGTGGTATTTCTTCCAGTTTATTACAGGAACATCCACCCCTGTTTTAAACCCGCTTGGTCGATTGGTTATACAAACCATTCCTCTATTACTTCAGTTGTCCAGGTTGCGGTCTGAATGTAACCATTCTCTTCAGTTTGAATGTATATGCCATACTTGGACACTATACTGAACAGGAGATCTTCAAATGTTCATCTCTTGGTACCTATTTCTGAACCACTTGTATTTATAACCCGAGCATACTTTGATGTTTGTCTGTGAATATACATTTGTCTTCCACCGGTTATTGTAGCTGTTTAGATCCCTGTGTTAGTACTGATGCTTGATCAAATATGCATGTGCATTACCACATCTTTAGTCGCTTGTGATGTATTTAATTACATGTTCTTGTCCTTTTAGTTATTTTGTTTTTTCAATAAAGGGCGTTATGTCTTTAGTCATTTTCACTCGTTAGTTATTTGTTTTTATGCTCTAAGACCCGACGGGAATTCATTTTAGTTTTGTTTAGCATTTTGTGGAATAAAATGGATTAGAACAGGTTATTTCCGGCTTGGGTTACTTTGTTGCGGTAATATTTTGTACTTTATGAAAGTTTAGAGCCCAAAAGAGATTATTAGAAAAGAAAAGCAACAAAAAAAAAGGGTGATAGTAGCGTGCTTAGTTTGCTATGGCATTTCTGTACAGTTTGGTTGATTAATAAATTAGGGTAGTTGACTAATCTGATAATGGGTTAACTCCGAGTTAGGTACTTAAAGATATAATGGATGAAGAGATGGACAAAAACAGATAAAAGTGAAATAAAACTGATGCGGCAGGATAGTTTAGGCCTGTTTCTATGTTCAAGTTTGTAAGCCTTCACCTAGTTGTAAATAGCAGTAAAACAGGACCATTTACTTCAAGTTTTGGTTTGCGTTTTTTTGATGACCTTAATATTTACTGGACTTGTTTTTGTATGCATCTCTGCGTGCCATGCACTTGCACATGTTTTATTATATTTGCGGCAATCTTTATTTCACTTCCTCACCCCTGATTATTATTAAGCCTTAGTTATTACCATCTAGGATCCTCCCTTTGACAAAAAAGTTTTGGATGTATTATCGCTCCACACCTAACGGGTCTCTCATTCGTTTCGTGGGGCAATAATCTCCTATAACTTCATAAAATACCTTAACAACCATTATATGTATATAAGAACAAAAACTTCAAAAAAAACAAGCCCTTAAGGCCATTTTAGGAGGGCTTAGGATGCGAAACTACCCCATGCCTAGCGGATCTCTCATTCGTTTTATGTGGGTGGAATCCCCCTTTGCCTTCAACACACCCGTAATCAAGGGTTAATAAATCAATAAATTGATCCATCTCGCTTGTTAATATCTCACAAATCAAGCCCAAAAATCAATAAGCTCCATCTTTGGCCCTTTTCTCCAAAGCCCAAATTGTTTCAAATAGAAAAGCCCAATGTTTAGATCAAGCCCAAAAAACCCAACTTTGACTCGGTCCAACTTTGACCTCGATCCAACTTTAACCTGGTCCAACTTTGACCAATCTGAACTTTGACCTTGACCTAACTTTGACCTGGTCCAACTTTGACCTCGACCCAACTTTGACTCGGTCCAAATTTGACCAATATGAACTTTGACCTTGACACAACTTTGACCCGATCCCACTTTGACTCGGTCTAACTTTAACCCGGCCCATTTTCCAACCCCAACCCTAATTCAATTCAAATCCAAATTCAATTTCAGCCAAATTCAATTTCAGCGAAATTCAATTCAAACCCAATTCAATTCCAAACTCATTCAAATCCAAATTCATTTCAATTCCAGTTCAAATCAACATTCATTCAACCTCGATTTCAATTCAATTTCAATTCTATTCTAATTTCTCCTACACTCTAAATGTCTCATAGACCCAAGCGTCTCACAGACTTTGTCATTCCAATGATTCGAATGTCTCACAGACCTGAGCGTCTCACAGACCCGAGTGTCTCACAGACCCAAGCGTCTCACAGACTTCGACATCTCAAGATTTCAAACGTCTCACAGACCCGAGCGTCTTACAGACTAGCATCCCAAACCCAAAACTTCTCAAAACTCTGAACCCTTCTAAATCTCAAATACCTCAAATATTTTCAAACCCCACAAGCATCAAAACTTCCAAAACCCAAATACCGTGAACTACGTAAGGTCTGATCTCAACAGGGAGTTGAGTACGTAGGCAGCCCATCTGGGTGCGACCCCATTCCAATCCAAAAAACCTCTTTCCCAACTCCAAGGTGATATTCATGTCTGTCAAACATTCAAATCCCTCTGACTCCCACAAACTCCCGACTTCTTCAACTCTCAAAATCAGACTCCTAATCTTTCATTCTATACTCATTCAAATTCATCAATTCTTCTTCTTGGCGCTAGCTTGGCAGAAAAGCTCGCCTCATCCACTCTCTTTCTCTCCTCCTGTCCTAATCCTATCCTTTGGCTTTAACTGAATCTCTCTAATAAGGTTTTGAAAGAAGGCAATCCCGACAATTGGAGACCGAGGTTTCCTCGGGCACCAATCCGAAGTCGTGGTCATTGCCACTTCTGAGGGGTGTAACCCAGTGCGAACCCAACACAGAATCTCTGACATGACCAGATAAGTCCTATCCATAGGCAACAATCTCAGAGTCAACTAACGGTTCTAAGAACCCTTCTCATCCCTTCCTAGTTCTTTAGGTCAAACTAGGTGGCGACTCTAGTCAATTTCCGCCCTTAGGGCATAAGTCCGCGTGGAGCCCATCGAGAGCGGGTGTAGTGCTCACTAGCATTCCCCTTATGCTTTCTGGGAAAGACGGACGATTTAATAGGTATTTGAGGGATGTCGGATAATGGGTTTTCACCCTCCACAGAATGGCATTTTCTAGGATCTCGGCTTTTCAGTCAGATCATATTTATATAGACCCCCCTCATACCGAAAAATCACCCTCCACAGAATGGCGACTCTGCTGGGGAAAACTTGAGTAAGTTTTTCTCAAACTCAAGGAAGACTGAACTCCATTCAAAATTGTCAGGACTTCCTCACTTCTTTCAAAACCTTCAAGAGATTCTTTTCAAGCCTCTAGGATTATTCTACTCCACACTTTGAGTGTGTATCTGATGAGGACAGATAGGATTTGTTGGATCCTCGACAAACATTACAACAATTGGGTTAATAATTAGCTCACGATTAGAAAGAGACACGTAGGACTGAATGAAGCTAACTTCCCTTTAGGCTAATAAAAAACAATTTGGAATCACTAATCTCAAGATAAAACTCTTAGTGAATAGGTTGTGCTAACTTCATCTTCTTTATTTATTGCTTTCATATTTATGTTGCTATTGTGGGGTGCATGGGGTGGGTAGCTTAGGACATGCATTCCTCTGTGTCACCCGATTTACCCACGATGTCACGGGATCCCCAACCGGTCCACGGTTGATTCCCCATGAGCTAGGGTCACTCTCTCAGTGAACAAACCCACGAGGTGGTACGGTCTCCGACCAACGCTTTGAGCTCATGATCCAAAAATATCCTCCATTATCCGAGTCGAAGCCAGCATATAGTGAACTTTGAGCCTTCAGTGTCCAGCTACCTGGTCCGGTGTCTAAGACGAGTTTATGGAAGTCACCCCCTTGTATGCCGCCTGTCTGACCGCCCTTCTATCTTACCCTGAAGATTGCATGGGCTCAGTTCTCCATTGCTCCTCTGCACCACATGTGTCTCTAAAGCCCAATGTCACGCTATACGTCCATAGAGGATCCCGTATTTACCGGATACCCATACATGGCACAACGTAGTCAGTGAATAATTTGGACTTTAGACACACCTGACCGTGCAGGTGACGAGAGACCCGTTCCCATGCAGTACTTCCCCGAGTTTCCCGAAAAGTGAGCGTGTTGTCGGATCATCACTGGCCGTGGTGTATGTTTCCTAATCATCTCGGGTGTCCTGACCTTTCGAACTTGAGCACTCCGGACTTTCTTGATAACGTGCCCCATAAAGGCATAGCAGAGAAAAACCCCGAGAGATGATAGTGAAGGGACGATGGTTCCCCCAGTGAGACGGAATCATAATTGACCTGGAAAGTGATTATCCCAACACTAACACTTACAGCTCCACATTAAATACAGCCACAATTTACTTTATGTTATACATGTGTGCAAACCGTTTTTTCAAACCAATCTGTTTCAAAATGTTTGGAATTCTCTTTTGAATGTCTCTTAAAGCTTTCTTACAAGCCCGTTTAATAAAAAAAAACTCAATCTTACTCATAAACATTTGCGGTTTTAAACCTGCCACTTCATCTTTAAAATGTTATTTCCAAAACAATTTTCAAAAATAAATTTCAAAAAACCTACTTTCTACAAACGAATTTCAGACAACATTTTTCACAAACATTATTTCAAAATAGTTTTTGAAAACACTTTTCAAAGTCGATTTTCACAAACGTATTTCAAAATAAATGATTTAGTCCCCATGTTGTGTCCCGCTATTTTTGAAGTTCAACCCACCTTCAAAAGCAGCGGTCATTACCGTGGAGCGCACTAGTCATTTTGTGTTTTCACGAAAGTGGTGGATTTTCGTAAAGATTTTGTGCTCGGTCATTCACCTTTCCTTTCTAAAAAAAAATGTCCATCATTTTCCTCGTCAGAGCAGGAGGAGCGCATTAAGATCGACAACGGTTCAAATCGAAAATCAGAGGAACACCAACTCGAGTCGAGCAACATGAAGACTAGCAACGACCGTTCGAGTCTGAAGCTGCTGAAGGTCAGAAAAGCACCAACCAGTTTCTCTTGATCACAATGTCACTTTGCTGCAAGAGCCCAAAGCCGAGAGAGCAACCAAGAGCCCGAACTCAAGCGAATGGCCAATCAGGAGCCCAAACATGGATGTGCAGTCAGTCAGGATCTCAAAGACAAAGCAGAAGAATTTTTTAACTCAAATTCCCCCATTTAATGACTTTTAGAATTGATGTATAGGTTTTCCCCTAGCATTCTTTTCTCTCTTGTCAATTTCTGAATAGACTTTGTGTATAGGTTGTACATTCCCTTTGAACTTATTTAGATCAATGTGTATAGGGTTCCCCACCCCCTATTTTATTTGCGAATGACCGAGCATAAAAATTCCAACTAAGAAAATCCACCACTTCGAAAACACGTGTTTTCAAAACTGTTTTTCTAAAAACTTGATTTCTTTTTACACATACGACCTGCTTCTTCCCATTTTCGGTCATTTTACATTCATTAATCATGCATGAATCACACCCATCTCAGAAAAATTGCATAATCACACATTGCATTCCCAACACATCACACACAAGCATTCATCCCATTTTTTTCAAAGCATGCTAACATTCACATTTGTCATATTCTTTTTTCTGTTATAATGACTGTGTTTGTAGGTGATTAACCGTGTTTTCCCATGAGTGAAAGCATGACCCTCAAAGCGATAGCAAGAAATACCAGGGATACAAGCATCTTCCCATTCGACATACCATGTACATAGAGACCAACAACCACAAAAAAGCATACACAAAAAAAAAATCCCAAAAAAACCCGTACATCCGAAAATCCAAAAAAATTGTACATCCAAAAATCTAAAAAATCAAACATCCAAAATTTCAAAAAAAAAACATACCTTCCAAAAATCCCAGAAAATGCAGCCCATGTCATATCAGTGGGTCACCATGCGGGAGTTGTCACTCCCTAAAGTTGTCACTCCCTAAAAGTCCCAAGATCCAGGAGCCAATCACCAACCTGACCTCACTCGAGAATCACTTCTTTGACAACAATCACCACAACTCGACCACCTTCAGAGCCAACAATGACGGGATGAGCTTCACGAACCGCAAGTTGAATTCGGCTCAAGCGAGACTAGTCATAACCTTACCACTCATGCATTGCATCCAAAAAAAAATAAACAAGAAAAACACATTCAATCAACCATTTCCATTCACCACTTTCAGAATTTCATGCATCTTATATATAGTAATTCCATATTACCACAATACATCGCATTCGCATACTCCCATATCGAAATGACATCTTTGGGAAAATCGTGAGAGATTGATTGAACATAGTGCGTGAACCACTTAACTCTCAACCCATCAATGAACATGTGGGTCTAATTAAAATCAGCACCACAGACCAAGTGAGTAGTGTGCAAAAAGCGGTATTTTCCCTTGAATTCTGAATGAGGATATTGGACAATCCACCGAGCGATGTGGGCGGATAGAGTGAGTCCACAGAGGTAAAACCACGAGCGACTTGTGCTTTCCTTCAGCACATGGAGAGGCACAATTCATAGCAAGATCAATGTCGATAAACAGGATACGAACTGTGATTCATGCAAAGATCCTAGAATAGTAAGAAAACAATCATTGACTAATGAGGATGACGAGGCACTTAGGAATAAAAATCCCCACAAAACCAAAAAGCTTTGACTGCCCTGTACATAATCCCTTAGTGAGCCCCGTGGAGCCTTTCATGAAAAACTCCTTCTTTAAAAAAGAAACTCCACAACATGCCACCCCACATATACTTACTTGCCCTTACAATAGATGATCTCGAAGGAGCCAGAGCCATGGTCTCTCCCCCACCATCTTTCACAAAAACAACAAATGAAATGTTTGGAGAAATCAGTGAGTCAATGAAACTCCAAAGCCAAACACCAAAAAAGAACACCAAAAGTGTTCAAGAAGATCGATGAGTCAATGCAACTCCAAAGCTGAAAGGCAAAATACAAAGCAAAGAACGTTTGAGAAAATCAAAGAGCCAAATGCAATTTCACAAAAGAAAAATGAGAAGAAAGTTCAAATCGTACGCTAGAAGAGGCAAGAAGGAGAAATCCAAACCAAAAGGACCAATGATGTCATGAAGAAACCGATAAGGGGTTATCGAAACCCGTCTAATCATTCCACCCATGGCAAAGGCGAAACATGTCTTCTATTGCACAAAAGCTCCACAATTCCTAAACAAATCCTCCAGTCCTATGCAACATACATCATACCCCTCAGCCCCATTACAACCCAATAAAGACCTCTGACTCATAAGTCGATGAGCGTTACCTGAAAGTATCAGATCTGAAACATGAATCATAAGCTTCGTGCTTGTTATCAACATGTCCCACCTCATAACACAGGGACTATGAGAGAATGAGTGTGATCTTACTGCACATGGTCTTCTGAGTGCGAGCGAATATTTTATTCAAGCACCAAAATCATAAACAGCTTACCCTATTGCAGGTGAGGACTTTGTAAGGATCAGAAAGTCTATAACCTCAAAAAGAAATTCTCAGGAAAATACTGCTCTGAGCATCAAGAGTATCATCACGACATTAGCACACACGACCATACTCACGAGAGATTGACCCGCATCCCTCCGTGAGAGTAAAGTGATTCACGCATTCGAGCTCAACAATCACTTAAGATCGAACCGAAGATGTCTTATATTCGTAAGCCTCATATTAATAGAGATAGAACCGTACCTTCTCTCGAAAAAAACTGCACATGCATTTTGCATATCTTCTAGCATTTAGTATTTGCATGCATCATAACCACTTCATTTTCAACATCCGTCTGGTAAGAACTCTACCTAGTCTCGCCGAAAGTCGACTTCAGTTGTAGCTGTTGAAGCATAACTTTTGATGTCAACCGGAGCTATCCTGGGCCATCATCGAGCTATTTTTAGCCTCTTCGGAGCCATCTCGGGCTATCACCGAGCTACATCAAACCATTCAAGAGCTGTCCGGAGCCACACGAAGACCATCCCGGTCACATCCACTGCCATACTCAATCCCTATCGACACCGCTTCTAAAGCCAATCTAGAGCCATGCGGGAGTCACCCTCAAAACATTGAGACCATCCCTAGAGATACACAGGGGCCACCCGACAGTTTGAGAACAATACGAGAGCCACCTCAAATCATGTCCGAGCCATTTCGTCACCAGGGCTTTGCCTACAGAGTATCGAACTACGTATGGTCTGATCTCAATATGGAATTGAGTACGTAGGCAGCCCGTCTAGGGTGCGACCACATCAAAGGCGAAAACTTCCCTTTTCCCCTCAGTGTCCTTGAAGTAAACCAACCAAAGCATCATCAAGCGCAATCATCACAAGGTCATCCCGGAGCCATCCATGGAAATCCTGGAACCATGATGGGAACTCCCAACAAAGTCATGCAACTGTGTTTCATCATTCACTCGTGAAAAACCATTCACTCACTACAAAGTCCGTAACATCCCGTCAAGCAACAATAAATCCATCAATCGGAGCCATCAAACCATCCTGAAAAAAAAAATCTCAAGGCAAATCAAAGCCCACAACTGCCACAAAATCACCAACCACCCCGAGACCATTGGTCACACCGGAGCCATCAGTGCATACCGGAGCCATCAGTGCATACCGGAGCCATCAACGCATGCTGGAGCCATCTCAGATCCTTGAAGCCATGCCAGAGCCACCGGAGCCATCCCGAAGTTTTGATGTAACTCTAGAGCCATCTGCTCACACAAAAACCTACACCCACAAACAGGGAGTTTAATTCAATTAATACATTGGTTAATCACCTCACATCACATATCATCTGCATATACCCACAAAATTTGCTCACTATCTGACGCATCTTCACACCCGCTAGGCAGCTATTGCGCTACTAGTGCGGTCACATTTCATTTTACACCTGCTAGACAGCTATTGCGCTACTAGTACGGTCGCCTTTCATTTTACACCCGCTAGACAGCTATTGCGCTACTAGTGCGGTCGAATTTTTCGTTTTACACCTGCTAGACAGCTATTGCGCTACTAGTACGGTCGTGCAAACGGAATTTTTGATCTACTAAAACTATGAAAATAATCTAGAATTTAGTAAATAAAATAAACCTACGGGTTGCAAAACAAATCCCGGTCGTAATAGTAAAGTAAAATAAGCTACCGGGATGTCGAACCAAGGGACTAAACGAACTAGTCTAATCCTAGCGAAAGCTATAGTTGTTGGGGGAAAATTGTCGATTAATAAAATAAAGAACAAGAGAAAATCAAACTGATATTCAAATAATAAAAGCGGAACTCCGGGTTCAGGTAGTGGATCCTAGTTAAATCCTACAGTTTTATTTCAGTTGATTAGGGAAAAGGGTTCGGCAAATTCTTACAATTTCTATATGACTAAATCCTAGCCAATTAGAACTCCTCCGCATAGAACGCGATAAATTAAATCATGAACCTATCACTACAAATGCAGAGAGAATAAGCACAAGAATTTTAATCGCATCTGAAGGCTAAACTCATTAATCAGATAAAGTTTTTTCCACAGACTAACAGATTATTTGACCTATCTATCAATTACCGATCAGTTCTTGACAGATTTCGCAAGGCTATAAATAAATTAGCAATTTTCATTAATAGCTCATAGAAAATTTATAATCTGAAACAAACCCAATATAAATCCCAAATCACTGATAATAATTCTGTAAAGTTTAACTATTTACAACTACCATCCCCCAGAGAAAGATCCCTTAGCCTAGCATATCTAGAGAAGAAATAAAAGGAGAGAGAGGTTTAGAAGTCATCTCCAAATTAATCTCAAGATTTGCTAGAAGTCAGGTTGAATGGACTGGTGAAAACGGAGCAGAAAATCTCTTCTTGATGTGAAGAGGGTTCACGGCGCTGCGCTAGTCTTCCAAATGTCTCGTCTTGAAATCTGAATGTTGAATCCTGAATCGTGAATTGGATGTGGATGAGTAGATGAGTGGATGAGTTCTTTGCAAAAGTCCTCCATATTTATAGGTTAAATTCAAGGCCCTTCACTTAGTCATTGATGATATTATTTTAATCCCCTTCAGTTTCTCGAAATAAATGAAGACCTTTCAAATCTCAACTCTTGGAAACCTTTGGAGTTCCTTTCTTTTATATTTCCAATCTCACCCCTTCTTCTTCTGAATCCTTTCACGGCAGTCTCGTAAATATATATATATAAATATATCACATCGGACACAACTTTGACAGGGTCTAAATTCTTCATATGAGCTCCGATTTGTTCCCCGTTTGCGGCGTTGGAAAGCTTGTGAGGAGATCTATGCATTTCACCATCATTTCCTGCTTTTAAAATATAAATTTGCATCAGATTTTACCCAAAGTAAGAGTCATGAAAAACATACGATAAGTGTGAGAAAGCACATAAAAATGCTAAAATAAGAATTTAACACCTATAAATCATATCAATTCACACTTATCAAATCACCGCACACTTAGCCTTTTGCTTGTCCTCAAGCAAAAACTCTCAAGCACAATGTAATGCCAAGCTATTGGAACTCAACAGGAAAGGAAGAGCACAGAAGAAAGGAAATTGCTAGCTTTACCAATCAAGGGGGCAATTCAAACTATTCAAAATAATTCATTCTTTCCATAAACATTAAGTCATTTCAAAGCTAACAAATGAGAAACAAAACCATAAGAGCCTTTTCTTTAACCTTGAGCCAATCCACCTTTTCCTTCACAAAACCACGGAAACGACAAGGGGCATGAAGTAAGATCATATTCCATCGTACCTTCAATGCCACATACTCTTGATCATAAAAGAAAATATATCTAAATTCAGCATAGCATGTGCATAAATATATTCAATTAAAGCGCTTTCAATTTCTTTCACCACAGACTTTTCTCTCCACCCATGTAGCGGCTTTGGGTCAACTATCCCAATCACAAGGACCTTAGGTAGCTAGGTGATGAAGCACCCCCAAAAGACTTATAACCAAGGGACGAGGCCTGATTTGGATCAGAATTAAAATTAGCATGCTTAGGATCAGCGGAGAGTACCTTGCCTTGGTTCTTTTCAACCATTTCAATCCAATTCATCAAGGTCAAAAGCTAAGAAGAACAAAGTTCATGATGGAGACTTATTCTCATTATTTAAGCCATTTTCTAGAACAAAGACTTCAATTTAGCAATTAAAAACCATAAAATTTCAAAATTGTTGCACCCCAAGATCAGCTAACCAACTATACTTCCTCTATGACTTCCTTCCAAGTTGAGTAATCACAGCAAGACTTTAACAAATGCAAGAGAAAAGAGCTCAGAGACGCACAAAAAACAAGCGGCGAAGGAGCTTACCCCACCCCACACTTAGAGTGAAGCAATGTCCTCATTGCTTAGGAAGAATTAACATTGTGCAAGCAATCCAACGGGGAAACAAAATCGTACACAGCAGATCACAAGGGAGCATGTAAAAAATTTTAAGAGAAGAAAAGGTAAGAATACTCCCCAGAGTCCGCTCAGGGTGTGTAGCTAGTCCAACCCCACACTTGAGTTCAGCTAAGCGACAAAGTAAGCAAGATGAGAAATATAATCTGCAAAGGCAGGAGAACTCAAGTGGAACCAGACAAAACCATCAGCAGAAAAATAAGAAGAGCCAAGGCTCTTGCAGTAAGCATAGCACCAGTCAACATACCACAAGCTAAAAGAGAAGGAAAAAAAAACAATTAACTAAAAAAAAATGAAAAGAGATGCAAACCGGTGGGTTGCCTCCCACCAAGCTGCCCAGATTTAAAGTCTCTGGCTAGACTTCCCAAGCTATTGATCAGAAGAAGAGGAAGTGTGGCTGGGAATACCACAACTTCCTAGAGCAAGCTTTCGAAGCTTCCTAAATGCATATCGAAGCCTCCAAGGAATTTTATTCTTTTTATCTTTCGACTTCGAGAGACTTGAAGCATCTGGGGCAGCCGGCTGATCCAGCACAAAAGCAACTGCATGCAAATCAATGTTAGCATCAACTATACCAAAGTACTTTTTCAAGCGAGCCCCATTGACTTTAAACACTTCACCCTTTTTATTCTCAAGCTCGTAGGCTCCATAGGAAGTGATACCAACAACTTTGAAAGGACCGGCCCAATGGGACTTAAGCTTCCCAGGGAAAAGCTTCAATCTAGAATTGTAGAGCAGCACCCAATCTCCAACTTTGAAGTCCCTTCTCTGAATCATCTGATCATGGAGCTTCTTGGTGCGCTCTTTATAAATTTTCGCACTGTTGTAAGCTTCATCCCTGAGCTCTTCTAGCTCTGAGAGCTGAAACTTCCTTCTTTCACCAGCAGCATGAATATCAAAGTTCAGGGCCTTAAGTGCCCAGTATGCCTTGTGTTCTAACTCCACTGGCAAATGACAAGACTTACCATACACTAACCTGAAAGGAGACATCCCGATGGGAGTCTTGAATGCAGTTCTGTAGGCCCATAGAGCGTCATCGAGCTTCTGAGACCAATCCTTTCTGGAAGAACTGACGGTCTTTTGGAGAATCCACTTGAGCTCTCGATTGGACACTTCAGCTTGTCCATTTGTCTGTGGATGGTAGGGCAAAGCAACCTTGTGGCGCACTCCATACTTAGCCATCAGGGCATCGAAGGAACGATTACAAAAATGTGATCCTCCATCACTAATGATCGCCCTTGGAACCCCGAAGCGAGTAAAGATGTGCTTCTTCAGAAATTTAACCACTGTTTTGGAATCAGCATGCTGGCAAGGAATAGCCTCTACCCACTTTGACACGTAGTCAACGGCGACGAGAATATACTGGTAACCCTGAGAAGAAGGAAAAGGGCCCATAAAGTCAATACCCCAGCAATCAAACAATTCAACTTCTAAAATACCGTGCTGAGGCATCTCGTGCCGTCTAGAAGTGTTGCCTAGCCTTTGACAACTATCACACTTGGCTACAAAGGCTTGGCAATCCTTATGAAGAGTAGGCCAATAAAAACCAGACTCCAAAACTTTTGCAGTGTCCTGTGGGAACCATGGTGACCTCCCGCCTCTCTGGAGTGACAGAACTCTATGACACTAGCAACCTCATCATCTGGAAGACACCTGCGAATTAAACCATCTGCACAAACTCGAAAGAGATAGGGGTCTTCCCAGATATAATGCTTAGCGTCAGATAAAAATTTCTTCTTTTGAGCATAGGAAAAGTCATAAGGTACCACCCCAGAAACAAGATAATTGGCCAGGTCAGCGTACCATGGCTCATGCACCTTATGCAAAACAAAAACAGTCTCATCAGGGAAAAATTCATTAATTGGTACACCATCATCAGGAACTACCAACCGAGAAAGATGGTCAGCCACGACATTCAATTTACCACTTTTATCTCTCACTTCAATGTCAAATTCCTGTAACAAGAGAATCCAACGAAGCAAGCGAGGCTTGGCCTCTTTCTTAGCAAATAAATATCTAAGAGCAGTGTGGTCAGTATGAACAATTACTTTACTTCCCCAAAGATATGATCTAAACTTATCTAGGGAAAATACCACAGCCAGAAGCTCTTTTTCAGTGGTGGTGTAGTTCCTCTGGGCATCATTCAATGTTTTGCTTGCATAAGCAATGACCCTGAGAATTTTGTCCTTCCTTTGGCACAGAGCTGCCCCCACTGCATAATCACTGGCATCACACATAATCTCAAAAGGTAATGACCAGTCAGGTGAAACAACAATGGGTGCAGCTACCAATTTTTGCTTAATCAAATCAAAAGCAGATACGCAATCATTAGAAAAGACAAATGGGGCATCTTTCAGAAGCAGGTCAGTCAACGGTTTTGCAATTTTAGAGAAATCCTGAATAAACCGTCTATAAAAACCTGCATGCCCTAAGAAAGCTCTTACCTCTTTCACACAAGTAGGTGTTGGCAATTTCTCAATTACCTCTACCTTCGCTTGATCAACCTCAATCCCCTTAGCAGACACTTTGTGGCCTAGCACAATCCCATCCTTGACCATGAAGTGACACTTCTCCCAGTTGAGAACCAGATTTGTCTCCTCACATCGGCCTAGGATTCGATCAAGCTGCTCCAAACAAACATCAAAGCTAGAGCCATAAACAGAAAAATCATCCATAAATACCTCAATGCTCTGCTCGATGAAATCAGCAAAGATTGCCTGCATACAACGCTGAAAGGTGGCAGGAGCATTGCACAGTCCAAAGGGCATTCTTCTATACGCAAAGGTACCATAAGGACAAGTGAAAGTGGTCTTGTCTTGGTCCTCTGGCGCAATGGGAATCTGAAAGTACCCTGAAAAACCATCTAAAAAGCAATAATACTCTTGCCCAGCCAACCTCTCAAGCATTTGATCAATAAAAGGGAGAGGGAAATGATCTTTCCTGGTGGCAGAATTCAAACGCCTATAGTCTATACACATGCGCCAACCAGTGATCTTTCTTTGAGGAATTGACTCACCTTTGTCGTTCAGAACAGCCTCAAACCCACCTTTCTTAGGAACTACCTGTACTGGACTCACCCATGTACTGTCAGAAATGGGGTAGATGATCCCAGCGAGAAGCTTCAACACCTCTTTCTTGACAACTTCTTGCATGTTGGGGTTAAGCCGACGCTGTGGCTGTCTGACAGGCTTGTAATCTTCCTCCATGTAGATATGATGTGTGCAGAAGGCCGGGTCAATGCCCTTAATGTCAGCTAACGTCCACCCAATCGCTCTCTTGCGCCTCTTCAAAACCTCAAGTAACTTGCCTTCCTGCCCAGAAGTCAAAGAAGAAGAAACAATGACAGGCAAGCAATTATTATCAGCAAGAAAAGAATACTTAAGGTTAGAAGGGAGCTCCTTAAGCTCAAGTGTAGGTGGCTGCTCAACAGAAGGAATGGGCCTCTGAACCTCTCTATCAAGCCTCTCCAACGGAGGGCGATAAGCATGAAAACCAACCCTTCCTCTCTCCATATGAGCAAGCGCTGCATTCACCTCAAGATTGGTAGTCTTTTCCTCCAAAGAAGCAACAAGAACTTGCTCCAATGGCTCAGAATCAGTAAGTGAAAAAGAAGTAAAAGCAAACATGTCATCATTATCTAACAAATCACAATCTTCTCCATCATCATTTACCAGACTTATCGACATCACAGAATGAACAGAATTAGAAGTTGACCTCATCATCTTTTTCATGTCAAACTCAATCTTTTCGTCCTCGTACCGCAAAGTAATCTTACCATCATGCACATCAATTACAGCTTTAGCAGTACTCAGAAAAGGTCGACCCAAAATAAGAGGAACTTCCACATCATCATCCATATCTAAAACAACAAAATCAGCAGGAAAAATGAAACGGTCCACCCCAACTACTAAATCTCGAACAATACCCATTGGTTTAATCTCAGATCTGTCGGCTAGCTGGAGCTTGAAGGGGACTGGTTGCAACTCTCCACCTCTTACCTTCAAGAAGGTGGCATAGGGCATGATGTTGATGCTAGCACCCAAGTCACACAAGCCACTACCGCAGTCTACATCACCAATAAAACAAGGGACAATGGGATTGCCTGGATCCTTTTGCTTAGGAGGAAGTGCTCGAAGAAGAGCAGCAGAGCACTCCTCTGTCAGGTGGATGCTGTTTCTTTATCCTCTTTCTTCTTTTTCTTTGTCAGGAGATCCTTCAAGAATTTAGCATAATTAGGCATCTCCTGCAAAGCATCAATCAAAGGAATATCAAGTGTTAGCTTCTTAAAAATGCTCAGAAATTTAGCAAATTGTTCATCTAGATGTTTCTTCTTCATCCTATTAGGAAATGGAAGCTCAACACGCTTAGGAGAGGAAGAAGAGACATCAATAGTAATGCGAGAAGGAGATGGAGTAGGAAGAATAGGAGCCTGGATCTCCTCAGAATTTACCACAGGAGGGACTGAAGACCCTGATGGTACATCAACAATAGAAGGGTTGATCTCTTCACTAGTTTGATCTTCAGCCACTTGTTCTTTCTGCTTATCTTCCAACTGCCTTCCACTCCTCAAAGTTACTGCAGCAGATACGGTATCATCTTCAAGATCAACCACAGGAGATATTACCTCTTTACAAACAATCAACGCCTTAGCTGATTCCTTCGGGTTTGGATGAGGTTGGGAAGGAAATGTGCCAGGTTGTCGTTGTTGCTGTTGATTAAGGAGTATCTGGTTCATCTGATTCATCTGTTGCTGCATACTCTGAACCGAATTCTCTAAACTTTTCTGACCAGCCATCAAGGATTGATTGATATTGTTCTGCGTCTCAGTGTGAGTCTTCTGAGTACTCGCCATGGATGCAATCAACTCCTGAAGTTGGTCCATCTTTGCATCAGAGGAGGATTTAACAGGTTGTTGAGGTACAACTGGCTGATAGGAGCTCTGGCCCTGCTGAAACTGGCTTTGTGGGCGGGCTTGGTTATAAGAAGGCCGAGAGAACCCAGGTGGTCCCTGCTGGTTGCCCTGCAAAAGGTTAGAATTCAAAGCATTGTTGGGATTACCATACCTGAGATTTGGATGTTGATTTTTGTTCCAAGGTTGGTAATTCCCCTGCCCCACAAAGTGAGCTTCCTCAGCTTGTCTCATCTCCTCCAATTGTGGGCACATCTCAAAAACATGAGCGCCCCCACATTGACAACAAAGTGGGTCTGATGAGCTGGTAGCTATCCTCTTCACCTGCTGCACTGGTTGTTGATTAATCATAAAATCATCAAATCTTTTAACCAGAGAGCTTACCAGAGTAGTTTGTTGTGCTTGGGTCTCCTCCATGTGTGCCATCCAAGGATCAAGATTTTGCACACCCTTTGCCCCAACTGTCATAGACCTGCTACCTTCTGATCCCCACTGGCGCACCTCATCAATATAAGTCTCCATGGCTGCCATGAAGTTAGTACCAGACCTGTTGAGGATGTCACCACCCAAAGCAGATCGTACCTCAGCCTTATGTATATGGTGGAGCCCGTGGAAGAACGTCATAGCAATGCAGGTCATGTCTTGGCCATGGTGTGGGCACTGGCGAAGCATCTCCTTAAATCTATCCCATGCCTCCATATCGTCTCAGTTCCTGTCTGTTTAAAAGCAAGCAAAGCAGCTACCAAGTCAATAGTTCTGGAAATAGGATAATATTTATCATAGAACCTGGTAGTCATCTGCTCCCATGTCGTGATAATACCAGAAGGAAGACGATAAAACCAATTAACAGCCTCACCAGATAGGGTATTAGGAAAGAGACTCAACCGAACAAATTCCAACAAACCTTCAGAACACCCAATCTGATCAATGTGAATAAGGAAGCGATTTACATGATCCAGAGCGTCATTGGGATTAGTACCATTGAATGTGCCTCCAGGTAGCTCCCGAACAACCTTGGACTGGTGGAAAGGTTTCAGCCCTTCCACTCCTCTGTGAGTGCAGGTGTGAGCACAGGGAGGACTACCGGACTTCTTCTAGGCACAGCTTCAGGTCGATTAAATTGCCTCATCGCCTGAGCACCATTTACAGGAGCCGCCATTTCTAACTGTCTTTGGAACTGCTGTTGGCGTCTAGCTCGCTGAAAAGTACGCTCGATCTCTGGGTCCAAAACCTTATTTAAATCAATATAAGTATCTGACCGAGAGCGAGTATGTACCATCAACTACCTGCAAAAGGTCACAAAAAGAAACAACACAAACTAAAAAGGATTAGAACTGAAAATAAAATAAAGGATAGAAAAGTAATATATGAAAAATAGAAAAATAAAAAATGAAATTAAGCTAATAGATAAATTAAAATAAACAGGAAAACAAAGGGAAAAAAAACAAATTAAAAAAAAACAAAACAAAAAAAAATAAACTAATGTTAAGCAAAACACAAAATTAAAGTTATAGCTAAATTAAAACAAGAAAGAAATAAATTAACAAAATTAGTGAAATTGCTAATAACAAAATATACTAAAAACCGAATACTAAAATAAGAAAAAGAGTAATATAAAATTAGAACAATAACTAAAAAATAATACTAAATAAATTAAGTAAAAACAAATAAAGAAATAACTTAAAATAATATGAACTAAACAAAAAAATCAAATAAAAGAAAATTAAAACAATTAACAACCAAGGCTAAGGACTAGACAGAAATCTAGTCCCCGGCAACGGCGCCAATTTGCAAACGGAATTTTTGATCTACTAAAACTATGAAAATAATCTAGAATTTAGTAAATAAAATAAACCTACGGGTTGCAAAACAAATCCCGGTCGTAGTAAAGTAAAATAAGCTACCGGGATGTCGAACCAAGGGACTAAACGAACTAGTCTAATCCTAGCGAAAGCTGTAGTTGTTGGGGGAAAATTGTCGATTAATAAAATAAAGAACAAGAGAAAATCAAACTGATATTCAAATAATAAAAGCGGAACTCCGGGTTCAGGTAGTGGATCCTAGTTAAATCCTACAGTTTTATTCCCAGTTGATTCGGGAAAAGGGTTCGGCAAATTCTTACAATTTCTATATGACTAAATCCTAGCCAATTAGAACTCCTCCGCATAGAACGCGATAAATTAAATCATGAACCTATCACTACAAATGCAGAGAGAATAAGCACAAGAATTTTAATCGCATCTGAAGGCTAAACTCATTAATCAGATAAAGTTTTTTCCACAGACTAACAGATTATTTGACCTATCTATCAATTACCGATCAGTTCTTGACAGATTTCGCAAGGCTATAAATAAATTAGCAATTTTTATTAATAGCTCATAGAAAATTTATAATCTGAAACAAACCCAATATAAATCCCAAATCAACTGATAATAATTCTGTAAAGTTTAACTATTTACAACTACCATCCCCCAGAGAAAAATCCCTTAGCCTAGCATATCTAGAGAAGAAATAAAAGGAGAGAGAGGTTTAGAAGTCATCTCCAAATTAATCTCAAGATTTGCTAGAAGTCAGGTTGAATGGACTGGTGAAAACGGAGCAGAAAATCTCTTCTTGATGTTGAAGAGGGTTCACGGCGCTGCGCTAGTCTTCCAAATGCCTCGTCTTGAAATCTGAATGTTGAATCCTGAATCGTGAATTGTGGATGAGTGGATGAGATGAGTGGATGATGTGGATGAGTTTCTTTGCAAAAGTCCTCCATATTTATAGGTTAAATTCAAGGCCCTTCACTTAGCTCATTGATGATATTATTTTAATTCCCTTCAGTTTCTCGAAATAAATGAAGACCTTTCACATCTCAAACTCTTGGAAACCTTTGGAGTTCCTTTCTTTTATATTTCCAATCTCACCCCTTCTTCTGAATCCTTTCACGGCAGTCTCGTAAATATATATATATAAATATATCACATCGGACACAACTTTGACAGGGTCTAAATTCTTCATATGAGCTCCGATTTGTTCCCCGTTTGCGGCGTTGGAAAGCTTGTGAGGAGATCTATGCATTTTCACCATCATTTCCTGCTTTTAAAATATAAATTTGCATCAGATTTTACCCAAAGTAAGAGTCATGAAAACATACGATAAGTGTGAGAAAGCGCATAAAAATGCTACATAAAATAAGAATTTAACACCTATAAATCATATCAATTTCACACTTATCAGGTCGCCTTTCGTTTTACACCTGCTAGACAGCTATTGCGCTACTAGTACGGTCATCTTTCGTTTTACACCTGTAGACAGCTATTGCGCTACTAGTACGGTGTAATTCGTCTTCGTTTTACTGCTAGACAGCTATTGCGCTGCAGTACGGTCGCCTTTCGTTTTTACACCTGCTAGACAGCTATTGCGCTACTAGTACGTCATCTTTCGTTTTAACCCCTGCTAGACAGCTATTGCGCTGCTAGTACGGTCGCCTTTCGTTTTACACCTGCTAGACAGCTATGCGCTACTAGTACGGTCATCTTTCGTTTTACACCTGCTAACAGCTATTGCGCTACTATACGTCGCCTTTCGTTTTACACCTCTAGACAGCTATTGCGCTATTAGTACGGTCGCCTTTCATTTTACACCTGCTAGATAGCTATTGCGCTACTAGTACGGTCGCCTTTCATTTTACACCTGCTATACAGCTATTGCGCTACTAGTACGGTCGTCTTTCATTTTTACACCTGCTAGACAGCTATTGCGCTATACTAGTACGGTCGCCTTTCGTTTTACACTGCTAGACAGCTATTGCGCTACTAGTACGGTCGTCTTCGTTTTACCCCTGCTAGACAGCTATTGCGCTAACTAGTACGGTCGCCTTTCATTTTACACCTGCTAGACAAGCTATTGCGCTACTAGTACGGTCGCCTTGTTTTTACACCTGCTAGACAGCTATTGCGCTACTAGTACAGTCGCCTTTCATTTTACACCCGCTAGGCAGCTATTACGC
The DNA here is from genome assembly GCA_023374045.1 of Limonium bicolor. Lineage (NCBI taxonomy): Eukaryota > Viridiplantae > Streptophyta > Magnoliopsida > Caryophyllales > Plumbaginaceae > Limonium > Limonium bicolor. The sequence goes on from CM041778.1 coordinate 221,314,659, forward strand.
TACTAGTGTGGTCCCGCCGTTTTTCCTCCACTAGGCAGCTATTACGCTACTAGTGCGAGATCGTTCATTCCATAACCCACTAGGCAGCTATTACGCTACTAGTGCGGTCCCGTCGGTTTTTCCTTCACTAGGCAGCTATTACGCTACTAGTGCAAGATCGTTTCACACCCACCTGCTAGGCAGCTATTACGCTACTAGTACGGTACACAATGAAAAGTATTATAGGCTCGTCATAAGTCCTATAGCTAGATGTCAAGCGGTCTAGTTGAGGCTCGTCATAAGTCCTCGTACTTTCAATTGCATTATAGGCTCGTCATAAGTCCTATAGCTAGATGTCAAGAGGTCTAGTTGAGGCTCGTCATAAGTCCTCGTGCACCCTAATCAATCTAATTGTTAGTATCATAGGCTCGTCATAAGTCCTATGACTAGATATCAAGAGGTCTAGTTGAGGCTCGTCATAAGTCCTCGTACTTTCAATTGCATTATAGGCTCGTCATAAGTCCTATAGCTAGATGTCAAGAGGTCTAGTTGAGGCTCGTCATAACTCCTCGTGCACCCCAATCAATCTAATTGTTAGTATCATAGGCTCGTCATAAGTCCTATCACTAGACGTCAAGGGGTTTTGTTGAGGCTCGTCATAAGTCCTCGTACTTTCAATTTGCATTATAGGCTCGTCATAAGTCCCCGTGCACCCACACCCATAAGAACGAATCATAAACCACAGTGAGAATTTTTGGCGTCCCGTCAACCTTGATCCAATTCTCCAAGGGCTTGCAAAATTGAATCAAGGGGAGCCATCTGTAGACACCAAAAATTCTCACCCCATAAAGCAAATTCCAAAATAAGAAACACAATAAGAGGGGTCGTCGCCTTTCTTTGTCAAAACGTATTGATGTGCGTGCCAAAACAAAACCATCGTTCTATAGTCTTTTCAAAGCATTTCATAAAAACACGGTTTTCCGAAAATGAATTTCTAAATGACAATCTGGTTTTAAACCCATCACTTTTGTCTCATTGCCTATTTGCTTACCTATCAGTTTTCTTTTATTTTGTTACTTCTTTATCCTATTTATTGCTACTTTAATCGTCTTCTAGGATTTATTTTTAATATTTTGTAGTATCATTTCTATCATTTCATGCCCCTCATTATTTCTATCTGTATATCTCATTTGTTACTTATTTGATTAAGCTTCCTCTTATCTTATTTTATTCTATTTTTTTTGTTTATTTAATCTTATTTTCCACTATTCGTACATATCTAATTGGGTTTCCATTTTTGTTAGATTCGCTTGTATTTTAACCACCATCAAACTAGTACTATTTCATTATTTCATGTAATTTCGTCTATTTTATATCTTCATTATGTTTTGTATTTTATTATTTACATTCCATAATTTCAAGATTCTTGCGAAGAAAACAATTTATTTTAGTAGATTAAATTCTTTCGTCTTACTGTACATTCATTTTATAAATGCTAGCATTTTCGTAGATACATTCAGTTTGAATTAAACTCTAGTAATGTTTTCTCCCGTATATTCTAATTTAACATAGCTGGTTAATGTGTGTTCAAAAAATGTTATTGGTTGAGGGTTCGATTCTGGGCGCAGACAAGTTGGAGGTTTTATTTTTCCATCCCTTTTATCTGGTCAAATTAGATTGCCAGCCCGGTCAACCTACTCGTGGACCAGTCCACTCCAAAGCCCAATATGGCCCAAACCCGGATCCGGCCTTGTCATTCTACTCGCGCCCAAGCGAGCCCATACCAAGAACATAGAAAATAAAACCCTAACCTACTCTTGATCCAGCCGACACACCTCTTCTACCTTTTATAAAGGAAACATCAATCCCGAAAAACGGAGGCAACGGTCCCGTCACCCGTGACAATTCTTAAAAACCCAACTCCTATCCTCCTGATCGATCAACCCTTAGTCTCTATTTTCTTCTTCCGGAAAAAACCAGTTGATGAACCGACGTGCATTTCCATCTGTAATCTCCAAGAAATACCCAGATGCATAAAACCCCTACAGAGCACCACGCTTTTTGCTTGGAGCATTCTTGAAATCCCGAGACCAAAAGAACGAAAAGCTAAAAAATCATTCTCAGCTGTTCAATCTTGTATCGTCGTGTTAAAACCGAGGAGAAAAGTGATGGTTGACTCTGTCGGAAATTCATTTCCGAAGAAGGAACAATTTCTCAGTCCTCATCCACTTCGTTGAATTCTAAAACTGGAGTATCGAGCCCCTATCTCGTATACCTCGGTTTTCATGGAAGGCGAAACTTCTTTTGTTTTGTCTCATTATGTCAAAAAATCTACATGCTGGTAATCGAAAGGACCCCTTTGAGACATTGTTTTGAGGTTTTGATTTCGTCAAAAATTGACGTCAATATTTGCTTGATTCCCCTTTCTCCTCTCTCTGTTTTCGGAAATCAACCCCATCCTTCCCTGGTCTTCTGCCCATTTCGAACCGTTTGCATCAATTGATTCATCTTCGAGAAGCGTAAGTGGTTAATTTTATCTCCTGCGGCTTTTATTTCTGATCTCTCCCTCTCTTTCTATGCCCCTCTTCTCGTTTTATGTCGATTTCGCTGCCAAGTGAACCTGAAAGGGGAATGGCGTGAGAAGTTTTGCTTCATCGGAAGCAAATCAGGTAATATTGCCTTGGACCCAAGTCTCCGACAAGCGCAGTCAGTAATTGTCCCGATTTCGAGTTGTGGTTTGGCATAACCAGTTGCTGTTGCTTTCCGGCAAGGTTTTCTCCTTCTGTTGGTCTCGTTCGCATCTGTTTTGAATAATATACTTGCTCTTAGCCCAATATAGAGGATGCTATATCTGTTCTGGCAAAACTCTAGGGATGTACGGGTTATCTCGCAGGCTAGTTCGAATACCCATCCCTTTGTCCCCTTTGTAACCTGTATGTTGAACAGGTCATATTTATCTGTTCTAAGGATTTGCTCTCGCAGATGGCGGATGTAGGGACTCTTGTATTGTGTGAATTTCCATCTCATCTTGATCTATATCCATTCGGTTATACTAACGTCTTAAACTGGTTTGGCTATTATGTGGTATTTCTTCCAGTTTATTACAGGAACATCCACCCCTGTTTTAAACCCGCTTGGTCGATTGGTTATACAAACCATTCCTCTGTTACTTCAGTTGTCCAGGTTGCGGTCTGAATGTAACCATTCTCTTCAGTTTGAATGTATATGCCATACTTGGACACTATACTGAACAGGAGATCTTCAAATGTTCATCTCTTGGTACCTATTTCTGAACCACTTGTATTTATAACCCCGAGCATACTTTGATGTTTGTCTGTGAATATACATTTGTCTTCCACCGGTTATTGTAGCTGTTTAGATCCCTGTGTTAGTACCGATGCTTGATCAAATATGCATGTGCATTACCACATCTTTAGTCGCTTGTGATGTATTTAATTACATGTTCTTGTCCTTTTAGTTATTTTGTTATTTCAATAAAGGGCGTTATGTCTTTAGTCATTTTCACTCGTTAGTTATTTGTTTTTATGCTCTAAGACCCGACGGGAATTCATTTTAGTTTTGTTTAGCATTTTGTGGAATAAAATGGATTAGAACAGGTTATTTCCGGCTTGGGTTACTTTGTTGCGGTAATATTTTGTACTTTATGAAAGTTTAGAGCCCAAAAGAGATTATTAGAAAAGAAAAGCAACAAAAAAAAGGGTGATAGTAGCGTGCTTAGTTTGCTATGGCATTTCTGTACAGTTTGGTTGATTAATAAATTAGGGTAGTTGACTAATCTGATAATGGGTTAACTCCGAGTTAGGTACTTAAAGATATAATGGATGAAGAGATGGACAAAAACAGATAAAAGTGAAATAAAACTGATGCGGCAGGATAGTTTAGGCCTGTTTCTATGTTCAAGTTTGTAAGCCTTCACCTAGTTGTAAATAGCAGTAAAACAGGACCATTTACTTCAAGTTTTGGTTTGCGTTTTTTTGATGACCTTAATATTTACTGGACTTGTTTTTGTATGCATCTCTGCGTGCCATGCACTTGTACATGTTTTATTATATTTGCGGCAATCTTTATTTCACTTCCTCACCCCTGATTATTATTAAGCCTTAGTTATTACCATCTAGGATCCTCCCTTTGACAAAAAAGTTTTGGATGTATTATCGCTCCACACCTAACGGGTCTCTCATTCGTTTCGTGGGGCAATAATCTCCTATAACTTCATAAAATACCTTAACAACCATTATATGTATATAAGAACAAAAACTTCAAAAAAACAAGCCCTTAAGGCCATTTTAGGAGGGCTTAGGATGCGAAACTACCCCATGCCTAGCGGATCTCTCATTCGTTTTATGTGGGTGGAATCCCCCTTTGCCTTCAACACACCCGTAATCAAGGGTTAATAAATCAATAAATTGATCCATCTCGCTTGTTAATATCTCACAAATCAAGCCCAAAAATCAATAAGCTCCATCTTTGGCCCTTTTCTCCAAAGCCCAAATTGTTTCAAATAGAAAAGCCCAATGTTTAGATCAAGCCCAAAAAACCCAACTTTGACTCGGTCCAACTTTGACCTCGATCCAACTTTAACCTGGTCCAACTTTGACCAATCTGAACTTTGACCTTGACCTAACTTTGACCTGGTCCAACTTTGACCTCGACCCAACTTTGACTCGGTCCAAATTTGACCAATATGAACTTTGACCTTGACACAACTTTGACCCGATCCCACTTTGACTCGGTCTAACTTTAACCCGGCCCGTTTTCCAACCCCAACCCAAATTCAATTCAAATCCAAATTCAATTTAGCCAAATTCAATTCAAACCTAATTCAATTCCAAACTCATTCAAATCCAAATTCATTTCAATTCCAGTTCAAATCAACATTCATTCAACCTCGATTCAACTTCGATTTCAATTCAATTTCAATTCTATTCTAATTTCTCCTACACTCTAAATGTCTCATAGACCCAAGCGTCTCACAGACTTTGTCATTCCAATGATTCGAATGTCTCACAGACCTGAGCGTCTCACAGACCTGAGCGTCTCACAGACCCAAGCGTCTCACAGACTTCGACATCTCAAGATTTCAAACATCTCACAGACCCGAGCGTCTTACAGACTAGCATCCCAAACCCAAAACTTCTCAAAACTCTGAACCCTTCTAAATCTCAAATACCTCAAATATTTTCAAACCCCACAAACATCAAAACTTCCAAAACCCAAATACCGTGAACTACGTAAGGTCTGATCTCAACAGGGAGTTGAGTACGTAGGCAGCCCATCTAGGGTGCGACCCCATTCCAATCCAAAAAACCTCTTTCCCAACTCCAAGGTGATATTCATGTCTGTCAAACATTCAAATCCCTCTGACTCCCACAAAGACCGACTTCTTCAACTCTCAAAATCAGACTCCTAATCTTTCATTCTATACTCATTCAAATTCATCAATTCTTCTTCTTGGCGCTAGCTTGGCAGAAAAGCTCGCCTCATCCACTCTCTTTCTCTCCTCCTGTCCTAATCCTATCCTTTGGCTTTAACTGAATCTCTCTAATAAGGTTTTGAAAGAAGGCAATCCCGACAATTGGAGACCGAGGTTTCCTCGGGCACCAATCCGAAGTCGTGGTCGTTGCCACTTCTGAGGGGTGTAACCCAGTGCGAACCCAACACAGAATCTCTGACATGACCAGATAAGTCCTATCCATAGGCAACAATCTCAGAGTCAACTAACGGTTCTAAGAACCCTTCTCATCCCTTCCTAGTTCCTTAGGTCAAACTAGGTGGCGACTCTAGTCAATTTCCGCCCTTAGGGCATAAGTCCGCGTGGAGCCCATCGAGAGCGGGTGTAGTGCTCACTAGCATTCCCCTTATGCTTTCTGGGAAAGATGGACGATTTAATAGGTATTTGAGGGATGTCGGATAACGGGTTTTCACCCTCCACAGAATGGCATTTTCTAGGATCTCGGCTTTTCAGTCAGATCATATTTATATAGACCCCCCCTCATACCGAAAAATCACCCTCCACACCAGGGGATGCCCTAAAATAGATGAATGGTATCGATCGATACCAAAATACTTAAAGGGTCTCCAACAGACGGAAGCGTGATGCGATGAACTTATTATGGAGCCCAATGTTACCTCCAACCGTTTAACGGTTTAAGGAGAAGTAATTATGTGTAAACAACCTAAGATGAGTAAAGCTCTAGGCAACGTGACCAGTAAGCCAGGAACCCATTACAGTACAATTTCAACGGTTGTAAACCCATTGTGAACTATATGGAGAGTTGTCAAGAACGACACCAGTAAACAGTTTAATAACCAACGAGCAGGGATACCCCTCGTAAATGTGAGACCGCGAGAGCAGTGAACACATAGATTCCAAGAAGGGAATACCATCAAGGAATATCTAATAATACGCCTCTTGCAGAACTACTAATGTAGTGAAGCTTGAGCAAACAATTATTGCCAAGCAAGGTGATAATAGGCTATCATAGCAATTATTGGAAACCAAGGGTAATCGATTAAGAGGAAATATCGTATGTGTATAGTGTGAAGTATAAGTAAATAACGCTCAAGGAGCTTGGAAGTATGATATAAATGGTGGAAATGCATGAGTTGAAGCTAGCAACAGCGGATGCCATGTAAGCCAATACGGTAAAATCAGTAAGAACACGGTGCGCAACAAGCGACCAACGTATGGGAATAAATTACATAATAGTATGGAGTTGTTGAATAAAGATGGTAGATAGATCGAGTAACAAGGAAAAAATATTCACTCCTATCGCAATCTTACAAGAGAGTTACTGCCCAGGAGTTTACGCCTCTGCACTCTGTAGGACTGAGTGTTTTGGTATTGCATTTGTGCAGTAATGATCGAGTGGGATAGCTAGGAAGTTGGGAAGATGGAAATTGTGGTAAGAGTAGAGGAAAATTTGCGAAGTAAAGAACACTTGTAAAGAACCAGTAGGTGGGCATAGTTCAGAAGCCACCGGTAATAGAGGAAGCACTACAATTAAGTAGTGGCTTAACCTCAACCGACAATAAGTCGGAGGAATCAAGTGAATAACCACGAAAATATACAACAGTATGTATATAGATTCCTAAAGAGCTAGATAGAGAATCCGAAGCTCATTGAATTCGCGTGCCTTAAAAGAATACCACACTTGATTGATAAACCCTATTCCCAAGATAAAAAGGGATAAAAGGATATTGTATAACACATTTAGGTAACGAGAAGGGCGAATAAACCCAAGTTATCAAGGTCACGCAACAGAAGCTAGTGGGCCCAAACTCTAAGGTTTAATACACCTGGTGAATGAATAGATAATTATCAACGCTTTGAAGCCTCTAAGGCTAGAACCAAACCCAGTTAAGAGTTTAACAACTCCGATGAGAATTCTTGGTGCAGGGACTAACCAACAATATGGTTAAGACCCTTTGACCAGAATACACTGTATAATAGACCGCATGGAAGTTGAACCACTCCATGACGGCTGAATGCCTTCGACATATCTCTAATGTTGACACATGGTAGATTATGTGGGCGTAATCCCCTTTTAAGGGGGGTAGGGCAAAAACCGCGAAATGTATGTTTTACGTGATGGTGCGTAAACTGCAATGCGCATAGCGCAAGAGAATTTGTTTTGAATGATTGGTACTTACGTTACATAAACATTTGTATCCACTCATTGTGTAAACTTGAGTATTTGTGAGACTTGAGGTGAAAAGAAGTATTGATTGTGAGAAATTTAAGGTGAATGGAGTAGAGAAACTCAATGGGGAATGAGAACCCTGATTGGTAATGATTTGGGAAATGAGTATGTTTGAGGAGTTTGATGAGTATGTTGGAGAAATTTGATGAGTATAAATCCGTATGAAACTGATGTTGAACCTAGTGGGAAGTGAGTCCCCTAGGTAATTTGATTTGATTGTATTTGAGGATATAAATTGTTTTAACTTGTGAACAATTTGAGTATAGGAAAACTAATTTGAGAACTAACTTTTGAAATTCTTGGGTATAGTAGCTGAAGATAGGATTGAGTGACAATTGACGAGATGAGTAGTAATAAATAAAGGGATTCTAGAAATTGGTAAATGCATGGTTGTATGATTATGACTAGAAAGACTATGAAGATAGAAAATGAAATAATGAATGACTATTTGTTTGTGTGAATTGAGGTGGGAGGTGGAACTTGATTTGCTAGCGATCAAGGGAAACCGAACACCAAAGTGGGGTGGATGGATAGTTCAACACCAATGCTGACCACAAGTAAACACACTAGTATTAGATGAAACTAACATAAATTGGAAATTGGAGTTGCATGGAAGTTTTCAAAATGAATTTCCAAAATGATTTTGGCAAATGATTTTCTTCAAACTTGAAATACCCCAAACCTTGATATGCGGTTTAAATATTAAACTAGGGTATGTAAAGGCTAAAAGTGCCTTAGAAACATCAGTGGACAATTTAAATCATAGTAAAATGCAATAAAGCACTAAGACACAGTTTGAGCAAAAACATGCTCTAAGCTATGAGTGAACTTGGTTAGGACCCAAAGAGCCTACCAAGACTAAATAATAGTCAATTATGATTTAATAAGGCTAAATAAGTCCTTAGGAAGCTTTGGAAGACAATGAAACCAAACAAAACACAAATAAATACCTTAAAGTCAATATGAGCAAAAATGTGCTCTAAGCTTGGGATGAATTTGTATAAGACCTAATGGTCATACCTATACCTTATTTATATGTTAATGAACATATTAAATCAATTACTAAAGAAAACCAAGCTTGAAAACAAGTTAAAACACAAAATGTGCTTTAAGGAGTCTTAAAGCACGTTTTTGAAAAATTGTCTTGTAAATGAGTTTTGAGTGGCTAAATGTCCATCATTACTCTTAAATATACATGTGTACTATATAGTATCACATTTGGAAGTCTATATCAATGGGAAATCAAAAATTTCACTTCTATGTGCCTTGTTTTTATGAATAGTAACTTTTACAAGCTAGTTTATAACATATGTTATGTTAAGTAATTAAATTGACAAACAAAGACTATATTACCCTCATTATAATAAAGGGGCCGGTTTTCTAAGGTGTGGTGACTCACCACCCTCTTGTTATTTTGTTAAGTAAATAATGATGACTAATGAATGTACTATTTACTTTAAAGCTACAAATATCTTCTAAAAGTAAACCAAACTCACTTCTCTCATTTCCTTTCTTCATTCACACGGTTTCACCTTCTTCATTCTCCCTTCTTGCTGTTCTCTCTCGGTAATACACAATACCACCATGGAAGTCCATCTTTGACCACATGTAAAACCTAGCTCACTTAACCAAATCAAAAACAAACACCACCATTCTCTTCCTCTCATCAAGCTCTTCATTTCTATCTTCTCAAAATTTGAAGATCACCATTTCGGTGCCATGGAGTTCCACCATTGATGGAGCTTGAGCTTGTCTTTCCACATATTATTACTCTCCTTTGCTTCTAGGTAAGGAATCTCAAAGAAAAATCAAGTTTCCTCTCCTTTTAGTACATGACCGAAAATTCACCTCACCATGGTGTCTTTACCTTGCTTGTTTTAGCTTCATTTGAATCTCCCAAGGGCTAGGAGGAGTCCTCTCTTGATACTTATTCAAGTTCTCTTCCAATTCCAAGGTAAAACAATTACCTTAATGTGTTAAAACAATATGTGTAACTAGGGTTTACAATGAGATGAAGCATAATGCTTGAATACTCACTCTATTATTTGTACATTGTTTAGAAGTTGACAAACAACCAAACACCCCACCGGTTTTGTAAGGAAACAAGAAAGAAATTTGGGAGGAAAAGAGGTAAATATGCTATCTTAATGTGGTTTAATGCCTTAGGAGAAATAAGCTTATAATGCTTGTTAAAACTACCTAAAGAGCAAATGGTGAATGACCTAGTAAAGTGTTCTCAAGGAGACTAGTAAAAGAACATATGTATTGGTGTATGTATTTGCAGGTCAAAGGCATAATTTATGTGGGAAATTCAGTGTTTAAGGTTTATGCAATTTAAGGGCCTAAGAGCCATGTTATTTAAGGGCCTAAGTGCCAAGCAATTTAAGTTATGCACTATATTGTGATGTAGTGCTTAATGTGTGAAGTTTGTGTGTAAAAATGTTCTTGATGGATTTTAGGTGTTCTTGAATGAAATAAGGTAAAAAAAAACCTAAGTGTTTGGATGTGAGTATATACAAGAGAAGCTATGGCCAAATTTGGAAAATGTGTAAGAAGTTCTAAGTGTTTTAAGAAAGTCTTGGTGAACTAGGAAGTGTTAAAGGTGAATAAGTGTTTACTTGAGAAGAAAACATGTATTAAGGTGATTTAGAGTGATGCAAGAATTTAGGTGTTATCTTGGAAGTTCTAGGAATTCAATGTGTGTTTTGAGAATGTATTTAAGTCTTGGAGAAGTTTGTTTAAGGTTTAGGAATGTTGATAAACAAGGAAGAAATGATGTTTAGGTAAGGTTTTGAGGAAGGAATTCAAGAAGTTGTGAAAAGAGGATTTGGTTAGTAAGAGGAGATGCTTGGGAGATGATGTTATGAGGGTGAAGGAGCATTTTAGTGTAGTGGTCATTATAGGTGAAATACCACCTAGAAATCTTAAGGAGAAAACATTCCAAGTGCTAGGAATTTTGTAAGAAGTTTGTGAATGATAAAATGGTTTTGGTGAGTGATTTAAAGAGTTTAGCACATGGATAAAGGTGTGTTTGAAGTGCCTAAATGAGGTTAGGGTATACTAGGATGTATAGGGTGAAGTTTGGAGTTGAATGTAAAAAGGAAAACAAAGATCTGGGGCAGACCGGACTTGCGACCGGACTTGCAAGTTCGGTCGGGCCCAGTTTACCCTGTGGGAATTAGTTTCTGGAATGGACCGGACATAGGACCGGACTTACAAGTCCGGTCGGAGTAGAAAAATTTTGACGGAAATGTGTTCTGGAATCGACCGGACTTGGGTAAGTCCGGTCGGCAAGTCCGGTCGGACCAAAAATGTTGTTAAAGGTTATGAAATGATATGTAATGATGGGGATTGATAGGTAATGATGTTATAAGGTTGTTATGGACCTGTTAGGTGAGTTTAAATGGCAATTAAGTGGGTGAAAGTTGTATCAAAATGTAAAAGTAAAACAAGTTAAAATGTAAAGTTATGTAACTATGTTAACGGGGAAAGTTAAGCATTAGACATTAAATAATCAAGCAAACCCCGATGTTATAAAAACACATGTGATGTTAACAGTTGTTCGAGAATCGCTCGAGGAACATAAGTGGACGTGGTAAAGTGGACTCCGGTGACAGGTATGGTTTTCTTGCAACCTGTGTCCTACCGGATTACACCGGCTTGTATGCCAATTGTTTTTCTGTATGTTTGCCACGTTATGAGATAAATCATGAAACAAGTTTACAGTCGTTATTGTTATTGTATGTTTTCGTGCCGATACCGGTAACCTCGAATGCGCTTGAAGGGATAGTTAACCACTATTAGGTAAACGTAGGAGAACGGTATCCGGTAACAACGTTTCCGACTTAAGGAACGTTCTAACCACGGCTATGCGTGAGTTGGTTATGTGATGTTTGTGTGTGATGTTTGTATGTGAATGTATGACTCTCTCTTCCCTTGTGTATGTCTAACAAGACTTAACCCAATGTTTGTGATTGTTTAATAAAGTTCAAAGTTGAACTTCTAACAAGTGCTAACGGGGGAGTGAGGAGTCCGGTCTGTTCCGGCCACGCGTGTGAGTATGGGGGTCGTTGTCATAGCAGGTTCGATCCTCTCTGTATGTTATGGTTGTTTTCCAATTTGGTTCCCAACCTTCCCTTTAGCTTAACCAAGGCTATTACTAACTCACGTCGGGCCACAGGGGCATACTATTGTTATGTTTGTTTCGGTGTGCTTGGATCACTATATCCGAGACACCTTGTGTTAAGTTAACCGTTCATTTAACGAGACGGTAACGAGTTATGTAACGAGCTTATCATGAGACTGGCAACATTCTCTAGGCCCACCAGTGTATTAACAATGTTTGGGTCGGTTCCTAAGAGGACCATTCCCGTTATGTTATGTATCTTTGTTGTGATGCAATATCTATTGCGGTGTTATGTTGTGCACGTGGAAACGTGCAAAGTGTTGTTAAGTGTTGTTATGTAGTGTATGTTATATGTTGTATAATGTGGAGTGTGTGGATCATGGATATGATTCCCAGTTTGTGATAAGAGGCGTTTAAGGATAACCCGAATTAAGGGTATGTGTCGTTTATTAAGGAAGTAGCTCCATTAGAGGAGGAACACTCTAGGGATAATGAATACCATGAGTGACTTATTAAGTAAGGATATATTATCCGTTTGTTGAGCCCGTTGAGGCAAAATGATTATGTGTTGTATGTTTACAGTTGCATGCATGATTTAAAAATAATCAACCGCATGCTAAGACGACAATTAGTTGTGCGTGGCCCGGTAGCATGTGGGCTGCGGGATTACCATACCAGCAAAGGTGCTGAGCCCCTTGGGGGCCACCCTTTTCTTCTTTTCCTATTTCAGGTACTGAGAGCTGGAAGCCGTTCGAGAGTAGGACGGGGTAGACATTGTACATGGGTAAACATTTAAGTGTATATAAACAGTAGGTGTAGTAAGACCGAAATTGTTGTCGGCACTAGTTTATTAATACTCGGTATAGTTGGAAGGTGTATGTTGTTGTTGTTGTTAATGGAAAGGGATAGTAATGTGTAGTCGCTCGGGAATTTAGCCCATCAGACCGGTACAATGTGTATGTATTAGCCTTGTTAGCCACGTGGGTGGCTAACGGCGTGTAACACCAACGAGTTAAGTAATGTGATGAGATTGTTTTTCCGCTGCAGTTTATTGTAAGTGTGTTAATGTTGGATGGGGTGTTACAAAACTTGAGAATGAGGATTGGTTTTGAAACCACTTCCACGGGCGCTAGTGGATCTTTCATGGCTAGGCACGGGTATCCGGTTGAATCATGGAGGTGAAGCTAGTTGTGAGTCGGTGGAGGAGTTGAATAGTTTTAAAACCACTACAACTGACGAGCAAGGGTACTAAGTGACCTGTAGGACGTTTGTAGTGTGTGTTTTGTATTTGTCCAAGGGCCACCGGATATGAGTAGTCCGGTCAGGGAAGAGTAGCCACTTTGGAGCCTGAGGATTCTCTAGAGGTGCAAATGAATTTTGATCATAACCAAAGGACCGTAGAGCCAGAAAGAGTAAGTGCTCAATGTCATGACGGCCGTGAGCCAGAGAGCGTAAGTGTTCAAACGTGACCGGTACCTGAGGGATCACTTGATTTGGGGGAGGACTTAGTGCCTAATTGTCTGCGGATGGACCCCCATTGAGAGATTTGGGAAAAAGATATTTTTGGTTGCTATGCATGCTTGACATGTTGTGTGGACATGTGGTTTGTATTCAGTCAGTCATTGGAGTCTGACAGTTGTAGAGAGAGTATAACCTTAGTATTGAGTACCTTGGTGACTAACAATCTTAGACTCACTAACTTTGTGGGCAAAGTTCTTTAAGGGGGGTAGATTGAAATACCTCGGACTTAATTAGGGTGATTAAATTACTCTAATACGATATTGAGGGCCTATTAGTGCCTAATAAATCTTGGTAAGGAAAATAAATCCAAAGGAAACGAGAAAACGCATACAAAGTGAAAAACGCTAAATTGAGCGTTAAGTGACCGTAGGAGGAATACAACCTTAAAGAGGGTATTAAGTGAATTTAAAAGGCTAAATAATGCCTAAATAACATATGGGAACAATTCCCGAGGAAAACAGATCGATAAAACAAATTAAAACGCTAATAAAGCTTTAGCGCACGTTTTTCGAGGAAACCCGAAAACGTGACTTTAAGTGGTCAAATGAACCCGTAAAAATTATAGTTCATTAAATAACTATAGATAAGCATTAATGGGAGTATAATAACCATTAAAATTAAAGAAACGAGAAAATTCCAAAAAACGGGCCCAATTAGTGAATAGTGCTAAACCGGGTAAATTAACGAGCGTTTTCTGTAAAAGACAAAAAAAACGCTCCAACTTGTATTATAATAGGGGGCCGGTTTTTACAGCTAAAATAGTCTTTCATACACTCTTGACCAACTAGCTAATTAAATGGGTCAAAAAGCAAAAAGTGGAAAAGGGTACTTATCCCCTTTTTCCCCTCTCTCTCTTCCTTATTTTTCTTTTCCTCTTCTCTTTCCTCCTTGTCCCACTTCCTTGCGATTTCTCCCCTCTCCCTCTGGTGCATCCGATTTTGAGCTCTCTCCCCCTCTTTCCATGGCTTCTCCTCATTCTTTCATGCTCTAGCTACATACAAGCTCTAAATCAAAAATAAAATACATATTTGAATCCCCTCATCCTCCTCTACCTTTCTTTCTTTTAGGAATTTCAAAAGGATGAGTTTCATCTCCATGGGTTTTCTCCATTTTAAGAGAAAATGGCATCAAAGTGTAGCTTGGAGCCTCCTCTTTCAAACAAGGTAAAAATCTCCAAGAAAAATTAACTTTCCCTCCATCTCTTGGTGTAGCCAATTTTTCACCATTTTGATACCTTGTTTCTCCTTGTTTTTGAGCTTCAATTTAACCCTCTGATGGTGGAATAGTCCCCTTCTTGATTCAATGGTGAGAACCCCTCTTAAAAGCTTCAAAAAGGTAAACCCTAACTATGGTGATTTAAGCCCTTAATTAGATTAGTGTATTTCCATGGGTTAGAATTTTAATTATGTGCTTTTTGTGTAATTTGGATGTTGGGATGGAGTCGAGTAACTCCATTGCCGACTTGACCGGAATTGAGGAGAGGAGATGACTTGAAATGGGAGCTCATGAGAATTCAAGGTAAGAAACTACCTTAATGACTTTATTAATGGTTTTAGAATTGGGTTTGGGAAAAATAAAAGATGAAATAAAATATGGAGCAATAATGTGCTTGATTGTGGTTAGTAGGATTTTGTGAAATGTTGGTTTGAATTAAGGGCCTTGGAGCCAAGTGATTTGGGAATTTCGTTTATATTGTTGTTTGGTGAATCTTGAATGGTGTTTGTGTGCTGGTAGGACCCCTTGTGGGTGTGGCTAGATTAGGAATGAAAATTGTTGAGAGTTGATGGATTGGGAGATGTAAGGTTTATGGGGAGGTTATGACAAAATTTTGGTAGAAAAACAAGTGCTTAAAGATGACTTAGTGTATTGGAGAACCTAGGTGTTTGTAGTGTTGTTTAGAGTTGAGTGATAGCCTAGGAATGGCATTTGGAGAACTAGAGGAGAGGAGGTAAAAATCAGTAGCAAATAAGTATTGAAATGCTTTGGAAAAAACTAGAAAAGAGCAAGTGTGCAAGACTTAGGAAATGAGAGTTGGATTGGGTTTGAGAATGGTGTATATCTAGGAATGAATTGGTTGGTCATTAAATGATTTGGTAAGCTTGGTAAGAGGTAAAAACTAGCAAGAAGAAGTTAGAAATGCAAAAGAGTGAAAAATGCAAGATGTGAGAACTTGAATTGTTGAATTTGAACAAGAATTGGAGTAGGGATTTAACCAGGGATTTGAGGTGGTTTAGAGCATGTTTTAGGGTGATTAATTATGTATAAAACTTGTGGAAAGAGTAGGGAAAGTTTGAGGGTGGTTTAAGGGTTGATTAGGGGGTGAAAAATCACCCTTGTAGCAGGTTTTAGCAGGGTCCGGGACTTGGTCCTTGGACAAAGTCCCGGACCAACCATTAAAAACAGACCGAGAGTTAATCCTGCACTTGGTCCGGGACTTGAGAGGTGGACAAGGTCCCGGACCACCCATGAATATGTAGCGAGAGTTATAACCAGCGCTTGGTCCGGGACTTGACCTAGGTACAAGGTCCCGGACCACATGTTATTTTCAGCCGAGAGTTTAACAAAGTGTTGGTCCGGGACTATAGATGGGGACCAAGTCCCGGACCACCCCCAGAATTGCACAGAAGGTGTTTTTAAGGGTTCTAAACATGGGGGATTGAATGTTATTGGTTTTAGATGATGTTTAGGAGTTGTTAGGTGACCTTTAAAGGTCTTAAGAAGTATAAACAAGGGTTGGAAGTGATTAAG
This sequence comes from Limonium bicolor, assembly GCA_023374045.1. Taxonomy (NCBI): domain Eukaryota; kingdom Viridiplantae; phylum Streptophyta; class Magnoliopsida; order Caryophyllales; family Plumbaginaceae; genus Limonium; species Limonium bicolor. Next base: position 221,330,757 of record CM041778.1, read on the forward strand.
GAAGTTGTGAGGCTAAGTACACTAAGTTAAACCGAAATAATGGGACAACGGGGTAAGTACGGGAGTAGCGATAATGTACATACCGTAACACCTTAATAATAATTGAACCATTTGACATGTAATTAGTGGTTCAAGAATATGATTCGAGGAACAAGGGCGAGTTAAAGAACATGAGAACCCCCGGTAAAGATAAACCCCGGTGAAAGGTATGATTTCCTCATGCTCTGTATCCTAACTTGGTTACCCCGATTTTTGTGCTTGTTTGATTGTGTGATCACCTAACAAGATAAATGCACGAATCAGACTGTTTGTACTTAGTGGTGCTTGTATTGTGTTGTTGTCTGTTGCCTTGTAATTTACACCGAAGTTTGTATAATTCATGAAATGTGATTTGTGAATGAATTGTTTGATTGATGAACGTGCATGGTAGTACGACTCATAGTTGAGTCTTGTGTGAGTAGAGACTCGTAGAAGGAGTCAAGTGCGAACTAATAAAATGGTGGAAACACACTACAACTATTGTACCAATACACGATAACATAAACCTACGAACGCACTAGAACATGAGAAAACATACGGGAGTAGCAACCTCTCGATAACGGTTAGAGAACCAAAACGACTTAATCCACACAATAAAGATTAGTGGAAGTATATGAGTAGCCTCTAACTAGATGATTGGAAAGTTGTTCCAAACACGAACCTTGAGTAAAGTAAAGCATGGTAAGGGATCACCAAACCCCTTAGAGATATAGTCGAACCCAATGAGAGGAACCGACTAACATGAGCAATGTCCCGAACATGAGAGTATTCGATAAGTTGGTTGAAACCTTAAATCTTAGAATACTAGACATTGAGGAATTCCCCAAGCCATTAGATGCTATCGAGAGAGATACTTCTAGGCTAATCCTTGAGATTGTGAATTGACTCCGAGAGTGGAGTTTTGGGAATTTGAGTAGCCCGGCAGTGAACCGGACATTTGAGTATTTGAGGAGCTAACTGTATAACCCTATTTGTATTTGAGCCCGGTGGTAGGTCTTGTGTATGACCCTGCCCGGAGGTCGTAGAATGGACTTAACATATACCTTGAGCATTGAGTATTGAATGGCGAACTTGAGAATTGAGTAAGTGAGTATTGAGAATTGAGAGTGACTTGAGACGCTTGAGAACTTGAGAATTAAGTTGAGCGTTGTAGACCTTTTTGAGATTGTGAGTAAGAGTACCCAAGGGAGTGGGTAAAACATGAGTAATTGAGTAAGGCATGGTGAGGTAGAACCCTCAAGCCTAATTAAGGATATATTAAACTAACCCCTTATGTGTGTGTTAGTGTTTGTGTTCAGTGATGAACTTGATTGTGAATGTACATATATAATGTATGGTGTATGCATGCTGTTTGAATTAAAATGAATCGCATGCTCTCGACCAATTAGTCGGCGTACCCTCGCTAGTACGCGGGGTATGCGGAAGTCATATTCAGCGTAAGCTGAGCCCCTAGGGGCAATGTTTTTAGTGTGCAAGTACCCGAAGCGGACATGATCACAGTAAGAGACCAACAACTAAGCAGGGATAGCTGGGAATGAAATATAGATAGTAGTGAATTGTATCGGGCTTGTAGTTGGTCACCGTCAAGAGTAGGACGGGGTTGTTACTGCTATGGGTAGTCGTTTAAGAATTGTAATTATTGAATTGTGGATTTGTAAGACCGAAAGGTCGAGGATAAACTTGGGAATTGTAGATACTCGGTATAGAATGGATTTGAGATTGTATTTGTTTTTGTTGGAATTGAAGGTTGTATTTAGTTTGAGAATTGGTAAAGAAACGGTGTGTGACATTTTGTATAGCGTACTCGGTAAAGATCCATCAGACCGATACTGTATGGTTGTTGTATTTGAGTTGGGATTTGGCCTAGCTAGTCACGTGGGTGACTAGCGGCATTGTATCACCCCCGGTTGTAGTTTGAATTCCGCTGCATTATGGTTGGTAATTGAGATGGGTTAGGAGATGGATGTGTGATTACCGGTAGGGGTGTTACAATAGCAAAATACAACAACTCTTCACAAATCCTAATTCCCTTCCCAATCACTCATACTCTTCGTGGCCACCTGTATAACAATTCGTACCTGCAAGATAAAACCAAACAGCCCACCCCGGGAGGGGTGAGTCAGTTCCCTGGAATGGAACTGGTACAATTCTCCAAAACAAACCTTTAAGCATAGCTCTTAAAATAAACAATAACTTGAAATCTAACTATTAAAACAAAACAGAGGAGCAAGGTACTTTAATATCACCAAGTCAAAGATAACAAGTTGAGGAAAGAGATAAGTAACAGGAAGGTAAAGTTAGTCAGTTAAAAGAAACCACACCATAAGTTAGTGAACATCCATTGCTTGTGTTAGATTTAGTTCCAATTAGGAGTAGTCACAAGGACTAGGAATGAAAGAAGAGATCCAAGAACCAACAACTCAAGAGTTGAATAACACCAATTGGGAGAGATGGCCCCTACCACCAGATATAAATGTCCATATGGACGAGGGATATACAGCCCCCTGCTGTCATACACGTCCTTTTTGGACAAGGGATATACAACCCTATACTGTTATTCACGTCCTTTTTGGACAAGGGATATACAACCCTTTGCTGTTACTGAAGAAGACGCGCGCACGTCACAACAAAACTCAGCTTATGGATGAAACGATATCTAGAGTCAAAGGAAGGATTTACCAAGTTTGATATTTCCCATATTCCCACTAGACTATTAACTGCACAAGTGCAATATCAAAACACTCAGTCCTACAGAGTGTAGAGGCGTAAACCCTCAGTAGTTAATATCCAATGAGACAACCAGATAGGAGGAACCAATAATCATGAAAGTTGTATATTCAAGGCTCAGTTAGTCACATCAAGCTGAGTTAGTCACACAAACAGTTTCCTTTTGAAATCCATTCAAGCTCAGTTAGCGTTTTCCAAAACATCCATAAAGTCCGTTAGCAAAAGTATCTAAGTACGAGAAATCGTACCTGGTATGTGAAGAAGCAGTAACTAACTCGAGTGAGTGATCCCCCACTAATAACCTATAATTAAGGTGTTCCAAGTATTGATTAGTAAAGAAACTTATAAACTAAACATCTTCTATTCTTACTGATTATAGTTTCGGGTTTATAGTTACCCTCGCATAATGATTTGGGCTAGATTTTATTAACTAAAATTTTAATTAGACCCATTTCATTTAATCTGGACAGATGTAGGGTTTATCTTGAGAGTGGCCCAAACTCTTGTTGAATTGTTTAAGTGGGCTTTTGGAGTTCATGGACTTGGGCCCAGTAGGATAGCCCAAACTCATGTTACGTTTTCGTTGATTGATTAAATTCCCTAAAAAGGATCCTGCAAGGTTTCGAACGTGCAACCTCGGTTTAGTTCCAGGTTTGACTTGACCATCTGCGCCATTGAATTTGTATGTCTTAAGGGAACAGTTAATTTTATTTCAATTGCTTACTCTTAATCATAGGTTTAGCTTAATTAAGCTCCCAAGTTACCATTGACACATTTATTTTAATACCAATTAAAGCCCTAAAGTCTAGTATACATATATTCCTCTTATTATATTATCTATAAGGAATGTTATTTCTTTTATTTATTTTTAATATATTTATATATACTAGGATTTATTCCGGACATTCTTTTGTAGGTTATTGTATTTAATTATCTCTATTAAATTTTACGCAAATCCACATCCAATATATGGTTTATAAAACAAAGTATTTTCCTTAGTTTTAATTAAGTATATTAGCTTCCACATTATATAATTAATATAAACGTAGATTAATTTAATTCCTTGATTTAACCTAATTTACTATTTTATTTCTTTTACATATATGTATGTATATATATATATATATATATATATATATATATTACTTGACTTAAAAAGTTTATACCTAAAGATATTTATTAACATTCTGTATTAAATGTTAGTTTAGTCTTCCTATATTATTCCCAACCTATAAAGTTTATTAATCAGCTATACTTTAATTTTTGGTTACATTAAAAGCTATATATTATAAGATAACTTATGAAAAATTCATAAACACAATTTTTAAACCCATTTAATCTTGTCTAAAAATGCCTAAATTTAATATATAGTAACTATGATATTTTATACATATTATAAAATTTTTATTTCATAAAAAATATCTTGAGTAATTATCTAAATAAATCCAAAAGACTCAGAACTTACAAAAATTATAACTTACATCTAATAACTCGAAACTCATATTAATTTACATCAAAATAAACTAGATTTTATAAGGAATCTATGGTTAAAATTTCGTGTCAAAATACATTCGGGAAGGCCATTAAATAAATTCAACAAGTTAGGGTATTATTCTGGAATTAATATTACTTAATACAACTAAAGCTTGTTTCAGCCCATAGAGAGCTTTGTTAAGCTTAAGGACCATGCTTTTACCTTCCTGTGTTTTGAACCCTGGTGGTAGTTCCACGTATACCTCCTCCTTGACATATCCATTTAGAAATGCGCTTTTGATGTCTAGTTAAAAATGTATTATACCCTTGTGTGGCAAATGCTATGAGTAGGCAAATAGATTCCATTCTTACCACAAGAGCAAATGTTTCTTGAAAGTCTATTCCCTCTTGTTGATGATATCCTTATGGACGAGCTTTATTTCTTACAACTTCTCCCATCCTATTCAGTTTGTTTCTGAAAACTCATTTTGTTCCTAGTACTCCTTGATGTGAAGGTCGAGGTACAAGATACCAAACCTTACATCTCTCTAACTGATTTAATTCTTCTAGCATTGCCTTTATCCAGTCTGAGTCTTGGAGTACTTCTTTAATGTTCTTGGGTCCAATAGATGTAGTTGAGAAGGCGAGGAGATCTCATGCTTGTGATCTTGTTTGAACTCCTTTAGAGATGTCAGAAATGACGTTCTCTAAAGGATGGTTCTTATATAAGACTCGAGATTGATGAATTGTTGTTGGTGATAGAGGATCATTGATTGCTTCTTCACCATCTTCTTCACGATCAGGTTGTTGACCTATTGCTGACTGGTCGGGCATGAGTTCTTCAGCTGGTAACTCATCATTATTGTTTTATGTGTGGTTTTGTCTAGTTAAATCAAATCTAAATGCTTCTTCTTCATCAGTTCCTCTGATCACATGAGGTTCAGCATCATCAAATGCCACATGCACACTTTCTTCTACTCTTGAAGTTGTTTTGTTGAAGACTTTGTATGATCTACTACTTTCAGAGCACCCAAGGAATATTGCTAGGTCACTCCTGGCATCGAACTTCCCTAGAAAGTTCTTCCCATTGTTATGAACGTAACGTTTACATCCAAATATTCTGAAGTGGCTAATGTTTGGTTTTCTTCCTTTGAGCTACTTATAGGGGGTTTAGTTGAGGATTAGTGTAACACCCCTATTAAACAAAAATGCAACGGAAAATAAAATACTATGGCGTTTACAGATCATCGGGTTCCAAACACCCGGCACCAAACCTCACCAATTACAACTTATAAAATTACAAAAGCTACGGTCTGAACCTTGAGAAAACTTAACATAAACATAATAGTAATAAAATACATTAACTCTCCACAAAACCTAATCCCATCCCAATCACGCATTCTCTTCGTGGCCACCTGCATATCAACTCGAACCTGCAAGATGAAACCAAGCAGCCCACCCCGTGAGGGGTGAGTCAGTTCCCTGGAATGGAACTGGTACGATCCTCCAAAACAAACTTATAATAAAACTCTTTAATAAACAATAACTTGAAGATAAACACTTAAAACAACACAGAGGAACAAAGCACTTTAAAATCACCAAGTCAAGATAACAGGTTGCGAAAAGAGATAAATAACAGAAAGTTAAAGTTAGTCAATCAAAAGAAATCACACCATAAGTTAGTGAACATCCATTGCTTGTGTTAGATTCAGTTCCAGTTAGGAGTAGGAAGACCCAAGTAGTCACAAGGACTAGGAATGAAAGAAGAGATCCAAGAACCCATAACTTAAGAGTGGAATAAAACCCATTGGGAGAGATGGCCCCCACCGCCAGTCAATTGTCACAAGGACGAGGTAAACAGACCTCCGCTGTCAGTTGTCCATATGGACGAGGTATAGCAGACCTCCGCTGCCACCGACCCGTTCTCAGTCATCGGTGAAAAGTGTGTGCACCACTTAATAGAAAGAATCCATACTCAGTACCAAGATTGACATTCCCATATTCCCACTAGATTATTAACTACACAAGGGCAATACCAAAACACTCAGTCCTATAGAGTGCAGAGGCGTAAACCCTCAACAATTAATATCTAATAAAAGAACCCATTCTCATTAAGGCTGATAAAACTTGACTCATGGATGAAATAATACCCATAGTCCAAAGGAAGAATTTACCAATATCAGATATTTTCCTATATTCCCAGTTACCCCACTAGATCATTAACTGCACAAGTGCAATACCAAAACACTCAGTCCTACAGAGTGCAGAAGCGTAAACCCTAGGCAGTTAATATCTAGTGAAACAACTAGATAGGAGGAACCAATAACCAAGGAAGTTTCACATACAGGGTCAGTTAGTCACATCACGCTCTGTTCGTCACCCAAACAGATTCCTTTCAAAATTCATCCAAGGTCAATTAGTGTTTTCCAAAACATCTCCTTAAGTCTATTAGCATCAGTATTGGAGTACGAGAAATCGTACCTGGTATGTGAAGAAGCAGTAACTAACTCGAATGAGTGATCCCCAAATAATAACCTATAATTAAGGTGTTCCAAGTTGATTAGTTAAGGGATTAAACTAAACATCTTTATCTACTGATTTTATAGTTCCAGGTTTACATATTCTCTCACAAAGATTTGGGCTCGTTGTTAATCAAATCTTTTTGTTAGGCCCATTTCATTAATCTGGAATGATTTAGGATTTATCACGAGAGTGCCCTAAACTCTTGTTGAATTGTTTAAGTGGGCTTTTGGAGTTCATGGACTTGGGCCAGTAGGATAGCCCAAGCCCGCGTTACCTTTTCGTTAGTTGATGAAACTTCCTAAAAAGAACTTGTGAGGTTCCGAACGTGCAACCTCGATTTAATTCTAGATTTGACTTGACCATTTACGCCATTGAATTTGTATGTCTTAAGGGTACATTTAATTTTATTCCAATCACCCACTCTTAGTCATAGGGTTAACTTAATTAAGCTCTTAAGTTATAGTGGACAGATTTTACTTTAATACATGATTAAGGTTTAGGATCTATATTTCTCCTAATAGCCCACCTATATGTCACATTAGCATTTAATGTTTTAATTGTTGCGTACGAACTAGGTTTACTCGAATATTTCCCCTCTTATTACATTTTCCATGAGGTATGTATTTCCTTTATTTATTTTAATATATAGATGCATGTACATGTATTAGAATTTATTTAAGTCACCTTTTATGTAGCTTATTGTATTTAAACTATTTCTATTAACTTCTACATATATCTGCATTCAATGTATGTTTTATAAAGTATTTCTTTTGTTTCATTTTAGAATATTAGCTTCTATAGTATTTAATTAATATAAGTGTTGATTAATTTAACTCCTTGTTTTAACCTAAGTTACTATTTTATTTCTTTTATATATAGGTGTATATATAATTTTTTTTACTTCACTTAAAAGTTTACAACCAAAAATATTCATTAGCACTCTGTATTAAGTGTTAGTTTAGTCTTATTACATTTTCCCCATCATATAAGGTTCTTTAATCAACTATACTTTAACTTTTGGTTACATTAAAAACCATATATTATAATATATCTTAGGAAAAATTCAGAATTACAATTTTTAGACCTATTTCCTCTTGTCTAAAAATTCCCAAATTAAATATATAGTAACTAGGAGATTTTAGACATATTATAAATTTTTATTTCATTAAAATATCTTTTTAATTATCTAAATAATTTCATAATACTCAAAACTTACAAAAATTATAACTTACGTTTAAAAACCCAAAACCGATATTAATTTACATCATAATAAACTACATTTTATAAGGAATCTATGGTTAAAATTGTGTCAAAATACATCGGGAAGGTCATTAAATAAATCTAACAAGTTAGGGTTTTATTCTGGAATTTATAAAACTTAAAACATTTTAAAACTTCTACGTTTTAATCTCGGCCGTCCGTTTCTCTTAACTACGATCGGACGGCCTATAACGCGTGAGTTCTTCAGCGAATCCAAACCGATACCCGAGTACGAATTCAACGATTTCTCTCTACTCACAGAACCAAATTCGTTGCTTCTTGTTCCATTTAATTCAAAATTTCCTTGTGGTTTCATTGGTACCAATTTTACGACCTAAGGTGTACGAAATCGAAAAAATGATTTTGGGTTTAACGAGTTAGGGTTTATGTGGTTTTCGAATTCGAATTGAGAAATTCTCCCGATTCAGTACGTAATTGATCAAATTGAAAGCTAGGTACGACCGATAATGTGATAACATAGGACAATAACGGAGGAATTGAATGGAAAACTTACCGCAGATGCGCCGGCGAGAAGAATCAAAGTCGGGTTTCTGGAAAAATTTTGAACTTTGGCCTGATCGAGGAGCTAACTTTGCGGATCTATAAAATAATTTCTAGATCGAATTAGGCCATGTTTGTGGGCTTAATCGAAAGACGAGATGTATATACAGATTGATAACAACATCTTACTCTAATTCGCGATATACAGAAAGAAATCTAATCCTAAAGTTACGAGTTTATACCTGCGTTTCCTCTATGATTTTATGTGGGTGACAAAACGGAAATTTTAGACGCTTTGTTCTCGCACACGGTTGGGAATTAGCCTTGGTTGTAAACATAAGAGTTGTAGAGGGATTAGAGATCTACACAACAAGCTAAAGAACTCAAATTTTGGATGAGAGACGAAGAAGTATATGATGAGACGAAATTACCTTACGGATCACGTTTTCTGGAAATCTGGGTTACGGCTTTGCAGGAAGGCAACTTTGGATCGATTTTTCAGTGGATGTAGAAAGAGTTAGGTTAAGTGTGAGCTATGGTTGAAAAGAGGAGTTTAAGGAGAAGAGAATGAAGAAGATGGCACTAGAAAATTTGAAAAGATGAGTGAGATACCGATGTCACAAGTTAGGGCAAAATACTGGTGGGGGTTAAGGACTTAGCCGATTTTTGTGCTAAGTTCCGGCGAGGATGACGTGGCGGACACGTGTCTGAGTCAGGAAAACCCTAGCCACGTCAGCACTCTACAAATTTTTGACCCTAAACTTCATTCTATCATAACTTTGGCTAGGATGATCCGTTTTTGACGTTCTTTTTATCAATCTTCTTGGTTTGCCATAACCTTTTTATTGGTATAGGTTTCATGGGCTGGTTTGACCATTCTCAAAAAGTCAACCCTAGCAAGGCTTAATAAGCTTTATGGTTTCCATGATTTTATATTGACTTTTATGATTCAAGTTAATGTTCCAAATATTTCTAAAATCTTTATAATATACTTGGAGTGTTTAGAAATTTTTCCAAGATTTATTGACTTATAAATCTTATCATTACATTAATATTATATAATATATAATGGCACTAGTAGAAAAAAGATTTTAAATGACGGACTTTATACAACGGTTATCACTGAAACCGTCGTTTAAATTTTATAAACCACGGTTATTTAAGGAACCGTCATATATGTTGCACGACTCACTATATAAACGACGGTTTTAACAGAAACCGTCTTTATAGTTCAACGCCGTATAAGATAAACGACGGTTCCGTTTCTAACCGTCGTATATAATCTACATAAACCATGGTTTAATATACAACTGTCATTTATCTTATACGGCGTCGAATTATAAACGACGGTTACCTTAGAACCGTGGTTTATTCCTTGTATGACAAAGGTTTTAAACGACGGTTTGTCTAATAACCGTCGTTTAAAGTCATTTAATTAAAAACCCGACCTTTCTTCTTCTTTTCTTCTTCCTCCCGCGTTCTCTTCTCTGGCGATTTCCCCGAACTCCCGTCGTGCCGTCGAGCCACCACCCCCTCCACTGTCTTCGACTCCACCGCCCCACTCTCGTCGCCTCTTTCTTCCAGTCGCGGCGACAACAACGGCAACCATTTGAGTTGCCTCCACCGCCCCACGTCTCGACTTCGCCGTAGCTCCACCGCGCCTCCCCTCCCCTGCACGTCACCGTTCTTCTGGTCGCGGCAAGCCCCTCCACCGCCCTCCTCTGGTGTCGACAGACGCCTCCAGCTCCACCGCCCTCCTCTGGTGTCGACAGACGCCTCCAGCACCACCGCCCCACTCCTCTGGTATCGACAACACCGCGCCGCCTCCACTGTCAACATCCCACCGGTAATTATTTACTATATTGATCTTATAGTTTTGATTAATGTAATCGATTTCATCTCTTTGTTTAACTAATGATGATGGTTTTAGCTACTTTATCTTTATAAGTTATAACTTACATATCATTATGTGAATATTGTGTTTTGGAATTACATTATGCAACTAACAAAAGCTTTGAGAAGCTACATGTCAACATACGAGATCTGAAAACATATATCGGGTTGAATTGTGTTTTTGGTTATGCCAAATCAGGTTGACTTACTCATGTATACAATGATATATGAGTTTGAGGTTCATATGAAGACAAATTTGGTTTGAGGTTTATTTGGCGACTACGCAGGTTGAAGTGGAAATATATTACATTATTTGCTTGGATAACCATTGGAGGATTCAATGCTTACACAATATAGTAAATAATATACTTCTTGATGGAGTAATGAAAAAACCCTTGTCTTGAACACACTGTAGTTGTAGATCCTTACACTCACGAAGGATTATAAAAAATTGACAAAACATAAGATAAGGGTTAATAGGCATCAGAAGAAAGCACCTACAATACCACCAAAAATGAATGAAATTCGTACTGAGAATGTTTTGTATTTAACAAGTCCTCAAAAAATGTTATTGATATATTTGTAGGTGTTACGATGGCTGTTTTGTGATGAAGTTATCTATCCGTATTATTGTTGGTGGTGTATTAAAATTGTTGTAAGTGTTGCTGTTTGTTGCTATTATTCTTGCGGGTGTTATAATTGTTGCATATTATTAATTTTGTTGTACTTGTATTGTGTTTGTTTTTGCCGAAAAAAGTGTGGAGTATCTAAAAAAACGCAATGGTCATGCCAAATTTTTTCCAGAATTTAACCTTATTCTACTTTTATTGAATAGGTGTTACTACGGTTTAACAATCCCTCTTCCATCACATTTGTGAGTTGATCATCCTTACTCATTAGGTTAGTTTTTTAAAAATGTTTCAATAACATGGTTTAGTCAAAATATATTCGTTTGTTTATTTGTTCAATTATTCATATTTTTTCAAATTAAAACCTTATATTCTAATTTCATTGAATAGGTGTCGCACCATCTGCTGCTGTCAACCTCTGCCACCGGTTTGCCTGATCAGAACCCATGGTAAAACACTTGCGTTTCTGCAATCATTAGAATATATATTTGCATAGTGTTGTGAAATGTGAGATTAAGTTGAAATGGGGTGGTTTTTTTGTTCATTGATCAATATATATTATATACTTGTCTGTCTGATAATAATTCGTATGGTTTGCGGAGAATAAATGTTATTGTTGCTACTGTGTTTGTTTCTGCCTTAAAAAAATGTGGAGTGTCTAAAAATACGCAAAGGTCATGCCAAATTTTTTCCAGAATTTAAGCTGATTCTAATTCCATCGTTTGTTTAATATGTTCAATTATTCAAGTTTTTATAAAATTAAAACCTTATTTTAATTTCATTGAATAGGTGTCATATACTACGTGCAAGAACATCTGTCTACTTGTCTCTTCTCTATCTTGTGCTGTTCGCGCTGACCATCCAGTACTCATCAGGTTGGTATTTAAAATGTTTCAATTTTTTTGTTTTTCTATTAAACAATGGAAAATCAATTCAAACATAGAATTACCTGTCTGAGATTTACCTGATAGAGGTATGTCTTAGATAGTCCCTGTTGGGACTGTCCAATGACCTTTGATCTCACCATCTAGGTTGTGAATGAGTTAATAATATACAGTAGTTCAGTGATAATTTCAGCAGCATTACCCTAGTGTTCTTCTAGTGTACATATATATATGTGAATTGAAACGATTCATATATATATATATATCACACTAGGAGAACTGTAGGGTAATGCTGCCGAAATTATCACTGAACTACTGTATATTATTAACTTGTTCCTAGGTGAGATCGAAGGTGATTGGATAGGTTTAGGTTGTTAAATCTGTAAATAAAAAAAGAGATCAATGGAACGAGTTCACGACATCTGGTGTGTGTTGAAAAAGGAGATGGAGCGCTCAGTGATGTACAGTGACAGATTGGACATCAAGTACCTAGAAGGGGTCAATAAATTTTGCAAAGTCCTTGTTGACAATCTTAAACCAAGGGATAAGGGATATATTCGATGTCCTTGTGTCGATTGCAAGAACGACTTCAAATACCGAGGTGTGGACAAGATTAAGGATCATCTGATTCGCAGAGGGTTTACAGATGATTATGAAGCCATAACAATACTGCATGGTCAACATTCAGTACAAGTGTTTGAATGTGCTGATAACGTCGTTGCAGAACAATCAGAAATGGATGCTTCACACGATTTTGGGGATACTCAAGATGATTCACTAGGTAGTGATTCAGATGATCAGGAGGACCTTAATGCAATGATGGAAGATGTTGAACAACATTTTTCCAACAAACCCAAACATTCGAAAATCTGATGCAAGCATCAAAGGAACCGTTGTACAGTGGATGTGAAACGCAAACACAAAACAAATTGAGCGTTGTCCTAAAACTATTCAATCTGAAGGCGAGACATGGATGGAGTGATGTCAGTTTTACAGATCTTTTACAACTGCTGAAGGATGTACTACCAAAGGACAATGTGATACCCACAACAACTTATGAGGCAAAGAAGTTAATGTGTCCGATGGGTATGGAATATAAAAAAATACATGCTTGTCCAAATGGGTGTATGTTGTATTGGAAGGAGAATGAGTTGGATGACCATTGCTCTGAATGTGGGGAATCACGCTATGTAAAAAAGGGTGACAGAAACCACATAAGCACTAAAGTGGGCTCTCCTGCGAAGGTGTTGTGGTATCTACCGATAATTCCCCGATTCAAACGTTTGTTTGCAGTTCAGAAAGATGCTGAGAACCTCCGATGGCATGCTACCCATAGAAAGGATGATGGTAAATTGAGACATCCAGCCGATTCACCACAATGGAGAAACATTGACAGAATATACCCTCAATTCGGTACAGACCCAAGGAACTTAAGACTTGGTTTATGTGATGGGATGAACCCTTATGGCACTTTGAGCAGTATACACAGTACTTGGCCTGTTTTATTGACAATATACAATCTGCCACCATGGTTGTGTATGAAACCCAGACATATTCTCCTCTCTCTGTTGATATCGGGTCCAAAACAACCGGGAAACAAAATTGATGTGTTTTTGCAACCACTTATTGACGATTTAAAATTGTTGTGGAATGAAGGTGCGACGGTGTATGATTCATATGGTATGGAAAACTTCACGCTCCGGGCTATGTTGTTTTGTACGATCAATGATTTCCCTGCATACGGTAACCTCTCGGGATACACAATTAAAGGAGCTCTAGCGTGCCCTATATGTGGAGATAGAACTTGCAGTATACGGTTAAAACACAGTGGAAAAAATGTGTACATGGGCCATCGGAAATTCCTAAAGGGCACAAATACCGTAAGATGACAAAAGAGTTTGATGGAAAAACGGATCATGCAGTCGCTCGACCACCACTATCTGCTGCTGAGACTTACAATCAGTTGAAGAATGTTGTGAACAACTTCGGTCCACCAATTAAAGCCACTGAAAAGAGCATCTGGAAGAAAAAATCAATATTTTGGGAACTTGAATATTGGCAACATTTAGAGGTGAGACATTGCATTGATGCTATGCACGTGGAGAAAAACATTGGTGAAAGTGTATCTGCGACACTACTAAACGTGAAAGGAAAGACAAAAGACCATTTAAAGGGTAGAAAAGATCTGGTTGAATTGGGTATACGAGAAGAACTCGCGCCACAACAAAGAGGGAAAAGAACATTCTTGCCTCCCGCTTGTCATACATTATCCAAAGAAGAGAAAATAAGTTTTTGTAGTTCTCTTCGTCATATTAAAGTGCCATCCGGTTACTCATCGAACATATCAAGTTTGGTATCAATGTCTGATCTTAAATTGGTAGGGATGAAGTCTCACGACTATCATGTGCTGATGCAGCACTTACTTCCGGTTGCTCTCCGTGGAATCCTTCCAGCTGATGTCAGGAAAACTATTACAAATTTATGTGTTTTCTTCAAAGGAATTTCGTGTAAAGTGCTTGATGTGGAGACGCTGGATAAACTACAGAATGACCTTGTGATCACCATGTGTCAGTTGGAAATGTATTTTCCTCCTTCGTTTTTTGATATTATGGTGCATCTACTTGTTCATCTTGTTAGAGAGATCAAACATTGTGGTCCGTTATACCTTCGATACATGTATCCGTTTGAGAGATATATGGGTATACTGAAAAAGAAAATGAAAAACCGTCGGCGTCCAGAGGGAAGCATAATTGAAGGGACAGTAACAGAGGAAGTAGTTGACTTCTGCACTCATTACTTAGACGGTGTTGATGTTATTGGATTACCGAAAGCAAGACATGATGGCAGGCTTAAAGGGGTTGGTACCTGTGGGAAAAAATTATGCAGAGTTGATATTGATACATTGAACAAGGCACATCTGGTTGTGTTGAATCATTCTGAAGTTGTTGAACCGTATTTCGATGCACACCTAGCCTACCTCAAAACAAAACACCCAACGATGAGTAATGCCAAATTAAAAAAGAGCAGAATGCAACATTTGTTAAGTGGTTCAGACAGAAGGTGTTGTATGAAGATTCAAGGAACGTGGATGAAATGATCCAGTTGTTGGCACTTGGTCCAAATCTCGATGTGTTGTCTTATGAAGGATATGATGTAAATGGATTTTCTTTTTACACTGCACGTCAAGATTGTAAATCGACAAACCAGAACAGTGGTGTGCATCTTATCGCTTCACAAGACATTTTCACAGGAACAAGTCGTAATACACTGAAGAACGAATATTATGGTGTTATTGAGGATATTTGGGTCTTGAATTACACTAGTTATGAAACTTGCGTATTTCGTTGCAAATGGGTGGACAACAAACAGGGATATCGTGAGGAGGATCATGGTATGAAGCTAGTTGATTTAACGACAGCGGCTCCTACTGATGAACCCTTTATTGTTGCATCAAAGGCAAAACAAGTATTCTACTGTCGTGATCAGTCTAATCCCAGATGGTCTATTGTAATGCAGAGTAAAAGATCGATAGTTGGGATTGATAATATTGTTGATGAGGATGAATACGACTGTGAAGATGAAACAGATGTACCTATTCGGTTGCCGATGGAGGTAGATAATGTAACTAATTTTGAATATCGAAGGTCCGACCACAATGAAGGATTGTGGATTGAACGATGAAATGTTATTTTGTAAGTTTGGTTGACAATATTATATTATTTCATTTTTGTCATGTTTCAATATTTGATTCAGTAGATGTTCGTATTAACCTTGTTAATTGTTGATTATTTTTCAGATTATGGATCCTGACGATAGAGTCGAAGAGGACTTACTGTTGGGGTTGGATGATATTGACGATGACGTCCCTACTGAAGAACCACCAGCTGCATCTACTTCGCAGAACCCTCGGAAGGGACGTGGACCGACCCGTGGGTTGAAGGAGAAGAAAGATTCTCCCATCGATTTGATCTGGGACAAGTACCTCCGACATCTGGTGGGTCGAAGCAGCAGTTTGCTTCTACTTGGGATTGATGGTAAAATCCCATTGCTCGATTAATAAGGATTGGAAGATCAAGAAAAGGCAGACAAAGACATCATGTGCAGATGGTGCAGAAGAAGTACAAGTCGCGGATGAACTTCGGACGAAGATTGAATCACTTCTAGCGACATCGCTGCGACAGTTCAAGCATCGGTTGGTAGATGGTGGATTACCAAACCGGGCTCCAAGAGGTCACCGCCGTGGGTAGTGTATGATGGTATGATCACGGAGGAGGACTGGAAGATATTCTACGACCATCGCCAGACTGAAGAGTTTAAGGTACTTTTACAATTATTCTTTCTTAATTATTTAAGGAATAAAATTTAACAAATATTTTTTATGTATAACTTACAAATATACAAATTTTGTAACAGTTACGTCAAGAACAAGCGAGACGTAACCGGGCGAAGAATATATACAAGCACTTCATGGGGCGAGCTGGATACACGGGGCGGTTGGAGAAGTGGAAGAGCGAGGGCTTACTGACGAAAACTAATGAAGACGGCACTCAGTCAGTTATTGATGATGTTGACGATGCAAGTAGGTGCAGACATTTATGCTGGGTCGCATGAAGAAAAATGACGAGGGAGTATATGTGTTCCCGCAGAGCGAGACTGCTGAGTTGGCTCAAGATTGTAAGTATATATTTTAAAAGTTGTTGTTTACTAATTAGTAACTTCATTTCTAATATTTTTGTAATTTAAAATAGTCTGGATCTACTGAGCGATGGGAGATGGTTCCGGCCCCTCCGTCTCAGGATGATCCACTGAATAAGGCCCTTGGGAAAAAGGATCATCCAGGGCGAGTGCGGGGGCTTGGAGGGGAAGTTCGCCAAAAAGACGTGTTTCTACGTCTCGATCGAGAGTACCGCAGGCTGAAATGATAGAGAGAATGGTGGATGAACGGGTGCACGACCGGTTGGAGGAGTCGGAAAGACGTCACGCTGAGTCGGAAAGACGCCACGCTGAGGAGCGTCAAGCCTACGAGGAGCGCCTGCGAAGACTTGAGGCTTTAGTATTGGGCTAGGTGCATGCTCCTACACCGACACCTACTCCTACACCGGTGTCTACTCCTACCGACGGCGGATACATCGATAGTGGCCGCGTCTCCTACACCGGCACCTACTGCTAGACCGACGTCTGCTCCTACCACACGGCGGATACTGTCGATGATCCTACACCGACGTCTGCTCCTACCACGACGGCGGATACTCCGATGGTCGATCATCCTGCACCTTCTTCTCCTACCAGAGACACATTTCCTTATCAAAACCTTTCGGTTTGTTCTTTTTTCCTCCTTAGTTATTTTAACATTACTTTTAAAACAATATAATTTTATTAGCTTGCTTACTGTTGTGAGTTGATGTAGGTGGCTAAATCATGTCATCTGTTTCAAGTGTTGGATGTGGGACTGTGCATGTTGCATTCGGTCGGGTTTTACAGACCGGACCGAACACTGTAGTACATTTCAAGCCCATCTCACCTCTCCACGCTCGTGTGATGGTAGACGATATTGTGCAAGGTCATGAGGACTCTCCCCTTCCGTTGGAGTGGAATCAGTGGAGTAAAATAGGTCAAGCAAAATCTTCAGTTGTTCCATGGCCATATTCTCTCATTGATGTCAGTGACAAGGTAAACTATTTAATTACATGCTTACTGTTTAGTTTTTAACTTGACTGTTGACTGATATGTTTATTATTTAAATTTTGTATACTATTAGATTGATAAGGAATTAAGACCGGTTAAGAAGAGGAAAGTGGATAAGGGGAAGGAAGTTGTGAAATCAAATGAGGAGAGTCAGAGTGTGAGAAAGGAAGTGGTCAAACCTTTCGATATGACTCCTAGGAGATCCCCCATTCTGACACCCAAGTATCTGAAGAAGTTGACAGACAAACAAAAAATGTGTATGACTTTTTCATGACGAAGCCGCAGTCTGTCACCAATTTCAACATGAAAGTGTCTAAGCATGTTTTCCACTCCCCGAGCCCAGAGATCTGATGATTACCGTGAGCGATCTAAGAGAATTTTTGATGGGAGACCTGCTTAACATCTCTGTGATTCAGGCCTATTGTGTAAGTATCTTTTAAATTATTAAATTATCTTTCATTTTTTTAAGCTATTTAACATATCTTATGAAAAAATGTTGTTTAGGTGTTTGACTACTAGACTGATATCGAACAAGAGATTATGTCCATCTCTTTCTTGTGCCGCAATTGATGTCAGCAAATCAGGCCGCATTGGATGCGCAAGGATGTGCACAGCATGTGAGGCAGGGATTTTGTGCTGCGGTGCGAAGAAGCAAATATTTGCTGATCCCATATCATCAGATGTAAGTACACAATAACTGGAATTTTTTGCTTCCTAATTGTGATATTAAAATATGTTCTACAAAACATTCTTTGTTTTATCTGTGGCAGCAATCATTGGATGTTGTGGTGTTGTGTATCGACACCTCATGCTTGTTGATACTAGACCCATTGGGCGGCCCTGATGACCTTCGAGAGATCGCTGTAGAGAAATATTTGAAGGAGTGAGTATTCAAAATTTTAATGCATTCTGTATTTATTTTAAGCTTGTCCTAGATTATTGACAATAAATGGCTTCATTTTAAAATGCTGTATTTATGCAGGGGCATAAGCTTGGTTTAGTGATGAAAAGAAACCATTCTCCATCTTGGACTTCCATACATACGTGTAAGTAATCATTTAATTTATGCATTTTTGTATTAAAGTTAAACGTTTAATTTTTTGATCTATCTAAAGTTGGTAATCCATGGATGGTGTGATGACAGTGTCCTCAACAGCCTGATTCACGAAGCTGTGGCTATTATGTGATGCGGTACATGTTCGAGAATGTACAAAATATTGACACGCTTGCTGATGATGACAAGGTAAACCATACCAATCAAAGTTTTAGTTAAAGTTATTGCATTTGAAATAAAATTGTGTACTAATGATGATCAGTTTCTTTTTATGGACAGATCGTTTCTTTTTTCACAAAAGGGAGCACGTATTCCAAAGTGGATCTCGACTTTGTAAGAGATCATCTATCGCAGTTTTGGTGTAAAAATTACTTGAGTGTTACTTAGATCTTATCCTAGTGTAGTTAGACTTAGACTTTTGTTTTGCTGAAGCAACGTAGACTCTCAAAGTTTGTAAAGTTCAACCTCTCTTATTTTTGAAAGTTTTGTTTGCAATTCGTTTTCAATGTTGCAATTCAAACTGGCAACTTGGTTTATGGTCATATAGTGTGGTTGGTTATCAAAGGGCAATACCAGTTGGATGCCCTGTACAGGTTGTATATGATTGTAAATTGGGTTGTGTTGGAAAACACATGTGGTAGAGGCTAAAAAAAAAAAAAACTAAAAAAAAAAGAAAAAAAAACCACGGTTATGTAAAACCGTGGTTTAAAACAATGGAACGACTTTTAAACCACGGTTTATTACAAAACCGTCGTATAAAAGCAATGGAAACGGTATATACCACGGTTTGTTCCAACCGTCGTAAAAGCTTATATACCACGGTTAAAGCCAAACCGTGGTATAAAATCGGTCTTCCCGCGACAAAACGGCTTAAACGACGGTCGCAACAACCGTGGTTTATATCTGCTTTTAAACGACGGTTTTGAACCGTGGTTTATAGTCATTTTCGAATATACGACGCGCGTATTAACCACGGTTTGGAACCGTGGTATATAGGCAAAATAACCGTGGTAAAAAACATTTCTGCACTAGTGTAGTTTAATATTTAATAGTATTCTTTCGGATTAAATAGAAGGAATCCCCTAATTTAATTCCTAATTCCATACAATAATTTAGTATTCATAATTTAATATTAGTAGTATTATTTAAGGTTTAATAAATAAATCCCCTAAATTAATTTAAATTAATTTAGGGGTATTTCAGTTTATCCCCCTTAAAAGTAACTTCACCTCGAAGTTTAAAAATCAACTAGAGACAATAATAATTCCAACGAGATTCCATACCAACCCAATCCTTTATTTCCATCCATTTCCATTTCAACATTCCACTCGAGATTACTCAAAATCAAACTGAACCAAAATATACCAAGATATTTCATGATGAAAATCAAAAGTCACATACTATGTCATTATGTAAAAACCAGGTACATACATATACACCTCTCACTCTACTAATAACGCAACAGGGCATAATCTGGATGAGGTGATGAAGGAAGAGTATGCCAGTATATCCCCCTTAAAAGAGCTAAGGTACGCCCTCGTACCGCTACTAACGAGAACCACAGAAGGATAGGAAAACATCATGCGAATAGATGTGGGTACTTCACTCTCATGGAGTCCTCAGTATCCCAAGTTGCTTCCTCAACCCCATGATGCTCCCAAAGAACTTTCACTAGTTTGACTGATCTGCCTCTCGTTTCTCAGACCTTCATGTCCAAGATCCGAATAGGAGTCTCCTCATACCTCAATGTAGGCTCAATCTCCAATCTCTCTGGCTGCAGCACGTGGGAAGGGCCAGACATATACTTCTTCAGCTGAGATACATGAAATACATCATGTACCTTCCCTAACTCTACCGGTAGATCTAGTCTGTAAGCTGTTGGGCCCACTGGCTCCGTAATCCTGTACGGACCGACATACTTAGGGCTTAGCTTCCCTCTCATCCCAAATCTGAAGATACCTCTCATCGGAGACACCCATAAGAAGACCATGTCACTGACCTAGAATTCGAGCTCTCTGGTACGCTGATCCCCATAAGATTTCAGTCTCGACTGCGCTACTCTCATGTGCTGCTGAATAACTCTGACGTCATCCTGCAGTGTCTGGATGTACTCTGGCCCAATCAAGACTGCCTCAGTAGGGTCACTCCATGACAAAGGAGTCCGGCACGGCCTGCCATACAGAGCCTGGAACGGTGCCATGCCGATAGACGAGTGGGAGGAGTTATTGTAGAAGAACTCCACCAGGTGTAGACGCTCTACCCAACTCCCCTGATAGTCCAGAGCGACCGCTCGCAGCATATCCTCCAGCGTCTGAATCGTCCTCTCAGTCTGCCCATCAGTTTGAGGGTGAAAGGCTGTGCTAAGGCATAGCTGAGTACCAAACGCCTCCTGCACCTGACGCCAAAATCTGCTGAGGAAACTTGTGTCATGATCGGAGACGATCGTCTTCAGTACCCCATGGTACCGAATGTGCTTTGTGGTGAACACCTCAGCCAGTTTGGGCACCTTCCATGTAATACCCCGAATTTTTGTAACCCTAATGGAAACCATAGTTCCTTAGGAATTATTAGAGAACACGAGGAAGCCATAGTGGTTGGGAATCAACCAAGAAACCTTGGAGAAACCCTAGTTCAGAAAGTTCCGAGAAACACTGAAATTTCGGTGAGTTGCATGGAGTTCTAGAAGCCCCGGTCAACTGTGGTCAAACCTAGGTCAACTTTGGTCTGACTTCGGTCAAACATTGGACATTGGTCAAACCTTGGTCAATGGTCAACTTTGACCATGATGATGCAGTGGTGATGCAGTGGTGATGCAGTGATGATGCAGTGATGATGCAGTGATGATGTCGGCATGACAAACGATGATGTAAGCGTCGGGTGTCAAGAGATGATTAGTTACACATGGTTCAATCAAGAGAAGACATGTGTCACCTTCATTAATGAGGGGAGGTCACACATGGATGGTGGAGATTCATCCAAGCAAAATATCTACGATCCGACGGCTGTAAGTGAAGACATCATTCTATTTTGTCTTATACTCTTTATTACCCATGCCACTGTCTCCTTCATCATTAAGGCCGGTCACACATGGAGGGCTGAGATTTAATCTAGACAATTGTCACTAATCTAATGGCTTAGGAAGAGATAAGGTTCTTAGTAATCATTACAAATTAATGAAGTAAAATTGGGAATTCACTCACGACATCCTTAAGAATGAGATGGGAACCGATTTACCTGCCTTCCTCACTCACTCTCACGCCATTAGAACACCATAGAAGCTCATAGAACTCAACACCCACCATTGGAGAAGGAGATTCAAGCTAGAAATCAAGGAAAAACAAGATTTCAAGGAGGGAGAAGGAGCTGGTGACCTTGGACGAATTGGTTGGTGGAAGAATTGATTCATTTAGCTAAGGGACTTGTAAGGTCGTGGCTAAAATGGCAAGGAGATTCCAGGTAACACTTATGCTCACCATTTCTTTCTTTAAACCCTGATTTTGAGCTTTAACTCTTGTTAATGGTAACTTCCGAACCCTAGCTTCTCTTGAGCTGAACTTTTGACAGTGTTCTTAGATAGTTATTACTAGAATAATATCAAATATTCAGGCGAAAATACTTTGGGAAGTAGGATAAGTTCTAGGAACTTTTAGGGAGGAAAAATGTGTTTTAAGACTCCTTGTGTGATTTCGATGGGATTTTGTTGAGTTTGGTGTGTTATTCTACCTATATTAACTCATAATAATTGATTATAGGTGGTGGGAACTCGTGGTTAGACATAAAAATGCTAGGTCAAGGTGGGAGGGCTTAAATGGTGTTTTAAGCCTTGAGACTTAGTTAAATAGGTTCCCGAATTCATCTTGCCTTAAAATTTTGAGGGTAGTCTTTAATAGTGAACATATGGTTATGTTCAAAAAATGAAGTCGAATGAATATTTAAGTCGGATAGACATGGCAAGGGAATAATGAGCTTTAAGCTTTAGGAGTTGTTTAGATGAGTTTCCGACATGGGTTTGAGCTGAATTTTGAGGGTATTCTTATATTTCGAATTTATATCTATGGTCAAAAATTCAGGTCGAAACTCCTTTGGGATGTCATTCGAATTACTAGGAAGTGATTTGGGATAAAGGTGTGCTTTAAGCTTGAATAAGTGTAATTGTGTGTTGGTTATTGGATTTATGGTTTCTCTGGTCATTATGGTCCTAATATGACTTGTGGTTGAAGTTGTAAGAGGTGGTGAAGTGTAAAAGGTATAAGGAAGTCTTGTAAGGTTATATGTGTGGCTAAAACTTGGAAAGAAGGAAAATTGTGTTTAAGTATGGTTTTGGGTGTTTTGTTGCTTGGCTTAGCCTTGAAAGGCTCTGGAATGATTTTTGGTGACTACTCTTTGGTGTGGAATTCTTGTTGATCTGTGATTGCTAAGAGAAAGCTTGATTTGATGGAGTGGATATTCAGGTGGAACAAAGTTAGACAAAGTCTAACCTTATACAAGGTTTTAATTCTAAAGGTGGGGTTGTTTGTACTTTAATATGTGATTAATCTTGTTTATTGCTATCCTTTGGTTTGGTGGTTATTTTGAGCATTTTATATGATTGTGGATGATATTTATATGTTGGAAAGGTTGATATACTTATGTGGTGGAAGTGTGAATTTGGAATATATATTTCGAAACTATTGAGCTATGGTTAGCTCCTTCAATTTGTCGAGCCATGGTTGGCCATTCATTGAATTTTCGCTCCTACCAATGTATTGGAGCTAAGCCATCATGATCTACTCTATGGACTGATGATTCATAGGGGGTGTGCACACTTAAGGACATGGGGTGAGGTGGTGGAATTATTTGTCCAAGGGGCCGAGAGCCTAGTAGCTCTTTGTCGAAAGACCGGTGTGCCCGAGGATTGGTGGAATGTTAATAATTGAGATACAAACTGGGGAATTGGTTATGTGGTTTCCAAAATATTATGGATTTATGTCTCTGGTGAGTTTGCTGGTATTGTGATATCATTATGAACAGTGGTTTGTGTTAAGGTAAAATGTCTCAAGGAAGGTGAGTGTGTTTAAACTTGTGTTTGTGGTTGATAACATGGTTGTTTGTGTTGATGTTGCCTTTATGCTGCTAAAAAGGTTTTTTTCAAAGAGAGTGAATTTACAGGGTGTGATATTTGTTACTCAGCTTTGCTGACGTTTTCTGGTTTGTGCCTGTGGCCCTTTTGTGTGATTGTTTGCTGGCCACAGGTTTGTTGCAGGTGAAGTTGATTCTTTGTGTGATATTGCTCTTGAGCTTGGGACAAGGGAAACGCGCCGACATAGCTAGAAATTTTATTTATTTGTAAGTGGTAAACTCCTTGGAGCATGTTCCGGGAGTTAGTTGTAGGTGGATTAGCCTTAGCATCCACACTAGTTGGTGGGGGTGTGGCGGTAGCGCTCCGGTTTGACTTAGGGTTATTTAGTCTTCCGCTGTAAAATATTGTAGTAAGTTGTTCAAGTAATAAGAAAATTTTAGTGTGAAAACCGGGGTGTTACAGAGTGGTATCAGAGCAGGTTTGGTCTCTAGGGAGCTTTGGTTGAGTTAAGATTAAATCTAGGCTTAAAAACTTGACAAGCCGTGGGGATGGGAATTGTGTTTGTTGCTTGTTACCGATTTGTTTGATTGTTTGGAATTAGTTGTGGTCGTCGGATAATTGGGGCTATACTAGGATTAAACTGGAACTTGTTTAATTGTGCAAATTGCTTGAATCTGACGTGGAAGGTTGACCTTGATCCTGGTCAGATCAAGGGAAACTGAAAACAAATTGAGTGGAAGGATAGTTCAACACTGGCACTGACCATGGCAGGGTTGGAGGATCCTGAAGCTTCCTGTAAGTGATCACGAAAAATTAGATCAGAGTAGCGCAGTGGAAGCGTGGTTGGTGTAAGACGTAGGTGTGATTGTGTGAAATAATTGAGGATAGTTTGATATTAATATCTGAGATTGATGCAATAGGACACTTAAAGTGTTTGACATGTTTATATGATCAAATTATATCTTTTTCTATGTGATGAATTGTCTGAAGTAGATGGATTGTTATTGTATGTGTGTAATAGGTGATGAGTGACAAAATAATTGACATGGTTATGTGTGTTAATATGCTTTATCTCATGAGGAATTGTGTGTTGGTTCATGTTTTAATGAAGTGGATTACATAAGGAACATAAAGTTTGGGATTTTGTGGTTGGATACTTTTGAAATAAAT
Organism: Limonium bicolor; assembly: GCA_023374045.1. Taxonomy (NCBI): domain Eukaryota; kingdom Viridiplantae; phylum Streptophyta; class Magnoliopsida; order Caryophyllales; family Plumbaginaceae; genus Limonium; species Limonium bicolor. The sequence continues at coordinate 221,355,654 of CM041778.1, forward strand.
AGTTTGACACCATGTATGAGGTGTTGATATAATCTTGACATGATTAATATGATGTTACTCAGTATTGGAAATTGACTTGTGTGCTTATGTGCTTGTGTGCTATGATTATGTGACATTTATTTATGGCTATTTAATGCTTGGTGTATTACCTTGTCGTCAAAGATTTGTATTTGTGTTTGGGTATTGTGGTGATGATGGTGGTAAGTTAAGCATCGGGGACGAAGCTTTGTTTAACGGGGGGAGAATGTAATACCCCGAATTTTTGTAACCCTAATGGAAACCATAGTTCCTTAGGAATTATTAGAGAACACGAGGAAGCCATAGTGGTTGGGAATCAACCAAGAACCTTGGAGAAACCCTAGTTCAGAAAGTTCCGAGAAACACTGAAATTTCGGTGAGTTGCATGGATTCTAGAAGCCCCGGTCAACTGTGGTCAACCTAGTCAACTTTGGTCTGACTTCGGTCAAACATTGGACATTGGTCAAACCTTGGTCAATGGTCAACTTTGACCATGATGATGCAGTGGTGATGCAGTGGTGATGCAGTGATGATGCAGTGATGATGCAGTGATGATCGGCATGACATAACGATGATGTAAGCGTCGAGGTGTCAAGAGATGATTAGTTACACATGGTTCAATCAAGAGAAGACATGTGTCACCTTCATTAATGAGGGGAGGTCACACATGGATGGTGGAGATTCATCCAAGCAAAATATCTACGATCCGACGGCTGTAAGTGAAGACATCATTCTATTTTGTCTTATACTCTTTATTACCCATGCCACTTGTCTCCTTCATCATTAAGGCCGTCACACATGGAGGGCTGAGATTTAATCTAGACAATTGTCACTAATCTAATGGGCTTAGGAAGAGATAAGGTTATCTTAGTAATCATTACACTTAATTAATGAAGTAAAATTGGAATTCACTCACGCCATCCTTAAGAATGAGATGGGAACCGATTTACCTGCCTTCCTCACTCACTCTCACGCCATTAGAACACCATAGAAGCTCATAGAACTCAACACCCACCATTGGAGAAGGAGATTCAAGCTAGAAATCAAGGAAAAACAAGATTTCAAGGAGGGAGAAGGAGCTGGTGACCTTGGACGAATTGGTTGGTGGAAGAAATTGATTCATTTAGCTAAGGGACTTGTAAGGTCGTGGCTAAAATGGCAAGGAGATTCCAGGTAACACTTATGCTCACCATTTCTTTCTTTAAACCCTGATTTTGAGCTTTAACTCTTGTTAATGGTAACTTCCGAACCCTAGCTTCTCTTGAGCTGAACTTTTGACAGTGTTCTTAGATAGTTATTACTAGAATAATATCAAATATTCAGGCGAAAATACCTTTGGGAAGTAGGATAAGTTCTAGGGAACTTTTAGGGAGGAAAAATGTGTTTTAAGACTCCTTGAGTGATTTCGATGGGATTTTGTTGAGTTTGGTGTGTTATTCTACCTATATTAACTCATAATAATTGATTATAGGTGGTGGGAACTCGTGGTTAGACATAAAATGCTAGGTCAAGGTGGGAGGGCTTAAATGGTGTTTTAAGCCTTGAGACTTAGTTAAATAGGTTCCCGAATTCATCTTGCCTTAAAATTTTGAGGGTAGTCTTTAATAGTGAACATATGGTTATGTTCAAAAAATGAAGTCGAATGAAGATATTTAAGTCGGATAGACATGGCAAGGGAAATAATGAGCTTTAAGCTTTAGGAGTTGTTTAGATGAGTTTCCGACATGGGTTTGAGCTGAAATTTTGAGGGTATTCTTATATTTCGAATTTATATCTATGGTCAAAAATTCAGGTCGAAACTCCTTTGGGATGTCATTCGAATTACTAGGAAGTGATTTGGGATAAAGGTGTGCTTTAAGCTTGAATAAGTGTAATTGTTGTTGGTTATTGGATTTAATGGTTTCTCTGGTCATTATGGTCCTAATATGACTTGTGTTGAAGTTGTAAGAGGTGGTGAAGTGTAAAAGGTATAAGGAAGTCTTGTAAGGTTATATGTGTGCTAAAACTTGGAAAGAAGGAAAATTGTGTTTAAGTATGGTTTTGGTGTTTTGTTGCTTGGCTTAGCCTTGAAAGGCTCTGGAATGATTTTTGGTGACTACTCTTGTGAATTCTTGTTGATCTGTGATTGCTAAGAGAAAGCTTGATTTTGATGGAGTGGATATTCAGGTGGAACAAAGTTAGACAAAGTCTAACCTTATACAAGGTTTTAATTCTAAAGGTGGGTTGTTTGTACTTTAATATGTGATTAATCTTGTTTATTTGCTATCCTTTGGTTGGGTGGTTATTTTGAGCAATTTTATATGATTGTGGATGATATTTATATGTTGGAAAGGTTGATATATTATGGGTGGTGGAAGTGTGAATTTGGAAATATATATTTCGAAACTATTGAGCTATGGTTAGCTCCTTCAATTTGTCGAGCCATGGTTGGCCATTCATTGAATTTTCGCTCCTACCAATGTATTGGAGCTAAGCCATCATGATCTACTCTATGGACTGATGATTCATAGGGGGTGTGCACACTTAAGGACATGGGTGAGGTGGTGGAATTATTTGTCCAAGGGGCCGAGAGCCTAGTAGCTCTTTGTCGAAAGACCGTGTGCCCGAGGATTGGTGGAATGTTAATAATTGAGATACAAACTGGTGGGAATTGTTATGTGGTTTCCAAAATATTATTGGATTTATGTCTCTGGTGAGTTTGCTGGTATTGTGATATCATTATGAACAGGTGGTTTGTGTTAAGGTAAAATGTCTCAAGGAAGGTGAGTGTGTTGTAAACTTGTGTTTGTGGTTGATAACATGGTTGTTTGTGTTGATGTGTGCCTTTATGCTGCTAAAAAGGTTTTTTTCAAAGAGATGAATTTTACAGGGTGTGATATTTGTTACTCAGCTTTGCTGACGTTTTCTGGTTTGTGCCTGTGGCCCTTTTGTGTGATTGTTTGCTGGCCACAGGTTTGTTGCAGGTGAAGTTGATTCTTTGTGTGATATTGCTCTTGAGCTTGGGACAAGGGAACGCGCCGACATAGCTAGAAATTTTATTTATTTGTAAGTGGTAAACTCCTTGGAGCATGTTCCGGGAGTTAGGTTGTAGGTGGATTAGCCTTAGCATCCACACTAGTTGGTGTGGGTGTGGCGGTAGCGCTCCGGTTTGACTTAGGTGTTATTTAGTCTTCATTATCGTGAGTGATTTAGAAGAGGTGTAGTTATTAAAAGAAAGAAATTAATACTCAAAATATCCGTCGGGCTGCAAATTAAAACCCGGTCGTAGTAGTGTAGAAGACAGAAGCGGCCGGGGTCAAACCGTGGGACTTATAGCGAGCTAAAGTAGTTTCCTAAGCTTGTCACAAAAGGGGGGAAGTTAATTGACTTGTTTTTAGAGAATTAAAAGAGCAGATTAAATTACTGAGTGCAGATGAATTAGATGGAACTCCGGGTTCAGGTTTTATATAATCTGATTAATTATGCTATCTCTTCCGGTTTAATAAATTAGTTTGGCAAAATTCCTTTTATTATCCTAAGGACTAAGTCATAGACCCTTAAGAACTCATTTACCAGAAAATGCTCGGTCTAATCAAGGTTCGAGCACTACTATGTAAACGGACGTTAAATTCGAGGAATTATAATTGCATCTGTAAATACTAACTTATTAAATCATAATAAGTTTTCTCTCCAGATTTACGGCTTAAATAACCTGTCTATTTATCACCTGGTCTGATCAAAATAGACTTAGGAAAGCATTTTAATAAATTCATGTAATTTATTAAAATGGTGAGAGAATCCTTTAAGCGTAACAAACTGTATTTATTAAAACCGGTAAAATATTGATTACATAATTAAACAAACCATAATTAAAAACCTTGCCCGGAGCAAATCCTCCTTAGCCAGACATATTAACTGGTAATAAATCTGACAGAGGTTGGACGTAATAACAGCACGGAGACGTGATTAGAATGGAGAAATGGAGAGGTTGAAGAGTGAAACATGTACGTAGGTTATTGTAAGTGAAGTGGGTGAATTTGAGAATTTAGAGAACTGGGATATGAGATGCACGTGAGTGTTAATGGAAGAGAATGAATGAGGTGAGAATGAGTGATTTTCTGGTTTACTCCGTGCACTCGTACAAGGCTGTAGGGAATGGGTATTTATAGAAGAAATGAAGAGGTAGTGGTACGTAGATATTTGCTTCATTGATTGCTTCATTGATTGCTTCATTGATTGAAGCATTAATTGCAGGGGACAGGAGGCAGATTGCAGAGCGATTTAAGGTAGGCGTCGGAGTAGATAGATAAGACGATTCAAGTTGAGAGACGACTGCGACCAGAAGAAAACTAGTCGCGGCATTGATTTAATTCGGGACCGCCGGTTCTCTTGTGCTGACCGCCTCGCGGTTGCACTAGAGAGGTCCGCCCCATTACGGAGGTTGTGTGTGAGTGTTCCGCCTCGCGGTTGTGCGAGAGTGGTCCGCGTGTGACGTCCGCCAGTTACGAGGCGGTTGCACCAGTCTCGTCCGCCACTTATCAGGCGGTTGCCTGTGAGACGTCCGCCAGGCAGTTGCATGTGAGACATCCGCCTCCTCTTGGGCGGTTGCAGCTTGACCGTGGCCTATTTTATTTCAAACTTTGACCGGCTCTAGATTCTTCGTTTGGACTCTGTTTTCTGAGCCGTTTGCGTCTACGCGTTCGTCTCTTCGTCTATTTTACTCCCGGCTTGGTTTTCCTCATGTTAACCAATAATTTTGTAAGATAAACAATAAACATAAACTAGAGGAAAACTAACCGAAGTGGAGAAATGAGCAAGAAAAGTGCTAATTTAAACATGAAATACACCTATAAAACGTGCTCATTTTGACACTTATCACACCCCCACACTTATCTTTTTGCTTGTCCTCAAGTAAAACCATGTACCCTAAGCAAGTAGGAAATGCTCAATACTAACAAATATTATTATGAAGGGTAGGATAAAAAGTCAATAGTTTATGATCTCTAAAACTTATTGAGGAGTGTGAAAATTATCTGCTGGTGGCATAGGTGGCTCAAGGTGAAAACGAAATATAGAGTTTCGGGGTATGATCTAAGGTACTTCAATGTTTCTTTTATTTTGGTAACTCCGAGAACTTTTACCATGGCCAACCTCTCTCAAGAATGGGCATTGAGGAGAAAATAAAAGGAAGAAAGGATTTATGCATTTGCTTCACTTTTGCAAAAGAGATGAGAAAATATAGGCATCACGCCTTTGTATTTAAGAACACTCAACTCTCTTTTGTGGTTACCAATGGTGTCTCGAAAGTCCCTTATTTTTTGTATACTTCTTCTTTTTTTTTTAACAGAGAAATACCCCTTAGCAATCCCTAAGAGAGAAGACAGAAAGAAACCCTGAGCAATAAAATCCAACCAATTTGCAGATTATTCGGTCACACCGCATATAAAAATGCTCCTCAAAAGTAATCAAATGTAAAAATTTTGAAAAATTTTGTACCCTTTATCCTACAATTCATAATAGTATTAGTTTTTAAAGAGAACACCTACATTAGCAAGGTACATAATTCAATTAGAACAAATGCGAGGTAAGCAGAAAAATAGCAGAGAGACTTAACAATTCTAAGCATTTAGATGACCTGAAAAGGCTCTTCCCCCACACTTAAGCTTAAGCAATGCCCTCATTGCGTAGATGAAATAAAATTAATAGGGCAAGCAAAGTAAAGGAAAGAGTGTACTCCCCAGATTTCGTAGAGTGTGTAGAGCTCCCCCACACTTGAGTGCTGCTGTGTAATGTCATAATTTTTAACCTGTAAGAATTTTCTACACAGCGAGAAGAACTCAAGTGAAGCCTGCATTTTATTATAGCAAATAAAAGGGAATATAGTACAAAAAGGAAAAACATTTAAATTAAAGGAAAGATAAAAGATAGATAGTGGGTTGCCTCCCACCGAGCTGCCCGGGTTTAACGTCTCTAGCTAGACGTATTTGACCAAGTTTTAGTTTGGAGAAGAGTTCGAGGGCGAATTGTCCTGCTTTTCTTGGACAAAATAAGTTGCAGATAGGTTAGTTGAAATATTGGAATGAGAATTATACCTTTTAAGAGACGTGCCCCGTTGACCTTAAAAGTTTCGCCTTGTTTATTCTGGAGTTCAAAGGCACCGTACGGGGTTGCACTAACAATTTGAAAAGGGCCGCCCAATGTGACTTGAGCTTCCCAGGGAAAATCCTTAATCTCGAGTTATATAAGAAACCCAATCACCAACTTCGAATTCCTTCTTGAGGATCATCCTATCGTGGAACTTTTTGGTGCGCTCTTTATAGATCTTAGCATTCTGGAAAGCCTGATCTCGCAGCTCTTCTAATTCGGATAACTGGAATTTCCTCTTCTCTCCTGCAGAAGTCATGTCAAGTTTAGGGCTTTGATTGCCCAATATGCTTTATGCTCCATCTCTACAGGAAGGTGGCATGCTTTTCCATAGACCAGCTTAAAAGGAGACATCCCGATGGGAGTCTTGAATGCAGTGCGGTAAGCCCAAAGCGCATCATCCAGTTTAAGTGCCCAGTCCTTCCTCGATGAGTTAACCGTCTTCTGAAGGATCCATTTTAACTCTCGGTTGGAAACTTCTACTTGACCGTTTGTCTGGGGGTGATAAGGTAAAGCTACCTTGTAACGTACCCCGTATTTGACCATAAGTGCTTCGAATAAACGGTTGTAGAAGTGTGTTCCTCCATCACTAATAATAATCCTGGGCACGCCGAAACGGGTAAAAATGTGCTTCTTGAGGAATCTTGTTACTGTCTTTGCATCGGCATGATGACACGGTACAGCTTCCACCCACTTTGACACATAATCAACTGCCACTAGAACATATTCGTGGCCCTGCGAGGAAGGGAACGGTCCCATGAAATCTATGCCCCAACAATCAAACAGCTCTACTTCTAGTATCCCTTGTTGCGGCATCTCATGTCTCCTGGATGTGTTACCCATTTTCTGACAATTATCACATTGTCTGCAGAATTGGTACACATCTTTATGAAGAGTTGGCCAATAAAACCTGAGGCCAGGATCTTAGCAGCGGTCCTCGTGGGTCCATGGTGACCTCCGGCTTCTCGAGAATGACAAAAGTGAATGACGCTCGAAACCTCTTCTTCCGGGAGACATCGTCGAATCAACCCATCAGCACCAACTCGGAACAAGTACGGGTCCTCCCAGAAATAATGCCTAGAGTCAGAAAGGAATTTCTTCTTCTGGGAGTGGGAAAAATCGTAGGGTACTGTTCCTGAGACTAAATAATTGGCCAGGTCTGCGTACCATGGCTCCTGTACTTTGGTGACGGAGAAGACAGTCTCGTCGGGGAAGAATTCGTTGATGGGCACACTATCCGTAGGAGTCACCAACCTAGAGAGATGGTCAGCGACGACATTCAGTTTCCCGCTCTTATCTTTAACTTCGATGTCAAACTCTGAAGTACAAGAATCCACGCAGTAAGCGAGGCTTGGCTTCTTGTTTCGTGAATAAGTATTTGAGAGCGGAGTGGTCTGTATGCACGATGACCTTGCTTCCCCATAAGTAAGATCTGAACTTATCGAGGGAAAACTATAGCCAAAAGTTCTTTTTCGGTGGTCGTAATAGTTTTTCTGTGCGTCGTTCAGTGTTCTGCTAGCTAGGCGATCACTCTCAAGATTTTCTCTTTCTTTTGGCACAGAGCTGCCCCCACGGCATAGTCACTTGCGTCACACATGATCTCAAAAGGAAGACCAATCAGGTGGTATGACCACATGCTGACACCAATTTCTGTGTTATTGTTTGGAAAGCAGCTGAACATTTCTCATCAAAATGAAATGGGGCATCTTTCTGCAGCAGGTCGGTCAAAGGTTTGCTGATTTTGGAGAAGTCCTGAATAAACCGCCGATAAAATCCTGCATGCCCTAGAAACGCTCGTATATCTCGAACTGTAGTTGGTGCTGGTAACTTCTCGGTAACCTCTATCGTGAGTGATTTAGAAGAGGTGTAGTTATTAAAAGAAAGAAATTATACTCAAAATATCCGTTCGGGCTGCAAATTAAAACCCGGTCGTAGTAGTGTAGAAGACAGAAGCGGCCGGGGTCAAACCGTGGGACTTATAGCGAGCTAAAGTAGTTCCTAAGCTTGTCACAAAAGGGGGAAGTTAATTGACTTGTTTTTAGAGAATTAAAAGAGCAGATTAATTACTGAGTGCAGAGATTAGATGGAACTCCGGGTTCAGGTTTTATATAATCTGATTAATTATGCTATCTCTTCCGGTTTAATAATTAGTTTGGCAAAATTCCTTTTATTATCCCAAGGACTAAGTCATAGACCCTTAAGAACTCATTTACCAGAAAATGCTCGTCTAATCAAGGTTCGGCACTACTATGTAAACGGACGTTAAATTCGAGGAATTATAATTGCAATCTGTAAATACTAACTTATTAATCATAATAAGTTTTCTCCAGATTTACGGCTTAATAACCTGTCTATTTATCACCTGGTCTGATCAAAATAGACTTAGGAAAGCATTTTAATAAATTCATGTAATTTATTAAAATGGTGAGAGAAATCCTTTAAGCGTAACAACTGTATTTATTAAAACCGGTAAAAATATTGATTACATAATTAAACAAACCATAATTAAAAACCTTGCCCGGAGCAAATCCTCCTTAGCCATACATATTAACTGGTAATAAACTGACAGAGGTTTGGACGTAATAACACACGGAGACGTGATTAGAGAATGGAGAAATGGAGAGGTTGAAGAGTGAAACATGTACGTAGTTATTGTAAGTGAAGTGGGTGAATTTGAGAATTTGAGAACTGGGATATGAGATGTACGTGAGTGTTAATGGAGAGAATGAATGAGGTGAGAATGATGATTTTCGGTTTACTCCGTGCACTCGTACAAGGCTGTAGGAATGGTATTTATAGAAGAAATGAAGAGGTAGTGGTACGTAGATATTTGCTTCATTGATTGCTTCATTGATTGAAGCATTATTGCAGGGGACAGGAGGCAGATTGCATGAGCGATTTAAGGTAGGCGTCGGAGTAATAGATAAGACGATTCAGTTGAAGACGACGACTGCGACCAAAGAAAACTAGTCGCGGCATTGATTTATTCGGGACCGCCGGTTCTCTTTTGCTGACCGCCTCGCGGTTGCACTAGAGAGGTCCGCCCCATTACGGCGGGTTGTGTGTGAGTGTTCGCCTCGCGGTTGTGCGAGAGTGTCCGCGTTGACGTCCGCCAGTTACGAGCGGTTGCACCAGTCTCGTCCGCCACTTATCAGGCGGTTGCCTGTGAGACGTCCGCCAGGCGGTTGCATGTGAGACGTCCGCCTCCTCTTGGGCGTTGCAGCTTGACCGTGCCTATTTTATTTCAAACTTTGACCGCTCTAGATTCTTCGTTTGGACGCTGTTTTCTGAGCCGTTTCGTCTACGCGTTCGTCTCTTCGTCCTATTTTACTCCCGCTTGGTTTTCCTCATGTTAAACCAATAATTTTTGTAAGATAAACAATAAAACATAAACTAGAGGAAACTAACCGAAGTGGAGAAATGAGCAAGAAAAGTGCTAATATTAAACATGAAATACACCTATAAAACATGCTCATTTTGACACTTATCAGCAGACAAGGTCTAAGCACAATATTTTTAAGCCCCTTATCAGGACTGATGGAACCATTAGATGGCCTACTACAAGCAATGTGAGGTCATCCCTGAGGACCCATTTTCAAACAAGCTCAGAAATTTCCTATTTGGAGGGAAGCTATGCTTAGAAGTTTTTAGCTGTACAGAAAACCCATACTTGGGATCTAGTTCTCTGTCCCAAGGGAGCTAACATCCTTGGCACCAAATGGGTGCTTAAGACAAAGCGGAAGGCTACTGGTGAAATTGAAAGAAGGAAGGCAAGGTTAGTGGAAAATAGCTACACTCAAGAGGCTGGTGTGGATTATAATAAGACTTTTAATCCTGTTATTAAACCAACTACCATTAGACTTCTTCTCGCTCTTGCTATCTCTTAAAACTGGCCAATTACTCAGTTAGATGTCCAAAATGCCTTCCTGCATGGTGATATTCAGGAAGACATTTATATGGAGCAACCACAAGGGTTTTAGAATCCTCTCTACCCTACATATGTGTGTAAGCTCCGTAAGTCCCTCTATGGCCTTAAACAGGCCTCAAGGGCCTGGTTCTCTAAGCTTAGCACATGTCTATTGGACATTAGGTTCAAAGCCTCTAAGGAATATACCTCACTCTTTATCTACAATAATCAGGGGGATATTCTTTACCTGCTGGTGTATGTGGATGATCTTATTTTGACAGGAAATTCTGCTCATACCTTGTAGAAACTTGTTCATCACCTAACCATCTACTTCCCTATCAAAGACTTAGGGTCTCTCAACTATTTTCTTAGGGTGGAGGTCCACAGAAACCCTACTGGGCTATCTCCGAGTCAAAAACGTTATACCACTCCATTATCAGCAAAGCCAAACTCACTCATTCTAAGCCTATGTAACCACCCATGAATACGAATTTCAATCAAACACATGAAGACTCTGATTTCTTTTCTGACCCCACTACCTCGATAGGTGGCCTACAATATCTTGCTCTCACATGGCCAGATATTTCATTTATGGTTAACATGTTGTGTCAGTTTATGCACATACCTGAACTCTCACACTGGTAAGCTCTTAAGAGGCTAATGCGATATCTAAATGGCACTAGTCACTACTGCCTCCATCTATGATCTCAATCTCCAACTATACTCATTGCTTATGCGGATTCGGACTGGGCCAGTAGCACAGAGGACAGAAGATTGACTACATGGTACTATATTTACCTAGGGCACAACCTAATCTCATGGAAATCTAAAAAGCAAGCGACATTAGCCAGATCTACTATAGAGGCAGAATATCGTGCCCTAGCAAATGCTACTTCAGAACTTACATGGATTCAACACATGCTCATTGAATTAGGGTTACGACTCAAAAATGCACCAAAGCTCTGGTGTGACAATTTAGGGGCTACGTACCTTGCTGTGAATCTGGTCTTCCATTCTCGAGTGAAGCACAACGACTTGGACTTCCATTTTGTTCATGAGAAAGTTGTGAATCACTCCTTGTAGCTAGGTTTTCTCCACGGCAATGACCAGAGCGCTGACATACTGATGAAGCCGATGACAATCGGGAGACGTAATACACCGTGTTTCAAACTCGGGCTGGTGGAGTCTGAAAGGAGGGGGGATGGTAGTGAGTATAATTCAGCCCAAGAAATAAAGGCTCAAACATTGTAATTATACAGAATTGCTTTTACATGTCTAGTCCATTACTTTTCTACATCAACCTATAAACCACTACTATAAATACACATGTAAACCCTACAATAATAAATGAACAGTATGACACTTTTACATTTCCAAAAATAACAACTGACCATCATGTACTTGTGATGATTTGTTATTAGTTTATTCAGTTTTAGAGAAATCGATGCTTATGCCTATTGGTTGGTGACTAGTAAGTGATTGTCCATATCTGTGAGCGTAAATTGTAGCAACAATTGGAGACTTCGGTGGCTAATAACTTGTTACTCATCTAAACGTGCTATCTAAAAAAAACTCGGTGACAGATTGACTAATGGATAGATGACAACTTGACATAAGCCCCTCCAGTAGGCATAAGCCCCAACTCTAAATTCATCCTTTAAAGATAAATCTGAACCGATTTAAGTATAGGTATAGGGAGTAAGTGTATAACAGACAAGGTCTAGATAACATCTGTCTAGGTAATTGTAGAATTATCGTTGCATAAATTATTTATGGTTGATTTCCTCGTCATTTTGACTTTTCCCTTAATATCACCCGTCTTCTGTGACAAATTAATCAAGAGGGTAGAAGGGAATCGAATGAGCCTGTTGGTTTTGCGGAGGCCCAAAAGACCGCTGCCCACGATATCATGTATCCAAGTTCATCAAAAATGCGAGCCCCCAATTATCATTCAGCAGCCCTATTCCTTCTAGGGCTGACTGATTAGAGGTGGCAATTTGGGTCAATCTTTCGGGTTCGGTTCGGTTTGGTTAGGTTTGGTTCGGGCCAGTTTTGAATTATATAATATTCGGCTCGGGTCGGACTGGGTCGGGTGAATTCGGTTTTTCGGGTTTAGTTCGGGTCTATGAAGTTACGGGTTGGTTTAGATCGATTCGATTGTATTTCGGTTTGGGTGATTTTCGGCTAGGGTGGTTTTGGTTTGGTTTCCTATGGTTCGGGTTAGTCAATGGTGCATTTGGTTTTTTCGGGCTATGGGTCTAATTCGGGTGAATTATATGAGTTGACCTAAACCGATACAAATTTGTAAATGCCATATTAAAATAATCATTTTTTTCATTTCCGACTACATATATCTCAATAATTTAGGCTAAGTTGGCTACTCATGATGTAGACATTGATCAAATTGAAGGAACATTTTGTATGTAGCGTGGTTGAAGAATCTAAAATTGTATCCACCAATTCAAATCTAATTTTGTAAATATATTCCCATTATAAGAAAATCCTTCCTCCATCAACTAGTATTATAACTATTAGCAAAAAATACAACATAAAAGTTGAAACCCACATGCAACCATAAGTTAAACTTTTTATTTTATTTTTATAATAAAGTAGTTAACATAACATTCTTGTTAGTGTGCTTTGATGATAGTTACTCTCTGGTGACAAATGTATTGTTGAAGAATCAAATTATATTTAAAGACAATAAGAAATTAGAAGTAATAATATTATTATTTTAAAGTTTGGTTTAGTTTGGATTATTATCGGTTTATTTTCGATTCGGGTTGCTTTGGGTTTTGGGTGATTATCGGGTTTCGGGTGACTATGGTTCAGATAGCTTCGGTTTGAATACTTTCGGTTCGGATGATATTAGATAGTGGTTGATTTTTGGTTCTATCAAATCTCGGTTTGATTTGGTTCATTGTGGGTTTCAGGTCATTTTTTCATTTGTCCATACGGTTGAGAATGGATTTCGATTAGATTCGACTCGGTTTTTCGGGTTCGGGTCAGTTTTGCCACCTCTATGACTGAATGGTTCGAAGTTCCATGACTCCCGCCTAGCCAATAATGCAAGGCGGAAGAAGAAGAATATGACAGCTGATAGTCCACCAACGCAAACTAACTACTACTGGTAGAGGTGCGCCTACAAATTCAGTAGTAAGATAGCTGTCTTTTGTTACAGGATCAATACAACACACAGATGTATTGTTGCAGGTACAACAGATGGAGGAAGATGAGTTGAAAAAGATGAGTGTTACCGGTAAGCTGCTAGAATATCATAAGCCTATCTAAATATAGATACAAGTGCAGCCAACCCATAACAAGAATGCTCTCTCTTTCAACCTCTTCCATCCAGTCAATGCATATAGTATGTATATATAAAGAAACGAGACGAAAAACGCAACATGCTAGTTTTACAGGATTTGAGTTTGTCCTCATTCCCCATCCCCACAGCAATTAAAGCAGAAGCTTGAATTCTCCAGGCCAAGTATACTACTACAGGCCATTTACCCCCTTCAAAGCTTCTTTACTAATACAAGCAACACAAGTTTTTCACCTGAACGGAACACTACTATTTTTTAACTAATAATATGAAAAGCTACAGAGTAATCCTCTGGTTGCCTTCTGTTAATTATCCATAGAGTGCAGTGGTGATTCCTTCTATCGAGCAGTAGCATTTTCAGATGCCCCATCATTTTACCTGCTGGGAGAATCAAGAGTCTTGAGTTTACCTGGAACAGTATCCGGGTGCATCTGTAAATAGTCTTCTGCTCCATATCTTGACCACCGGCTACAAAACAAAATCATCATAAGAAAAAAAGGGCACCGTAAGGAAATTGATAAAACTGTCCCGAAAAAGAGCAAATGATTAAATCCAATATCGGCAATAATGACCCGTTCTTTCTCCATACGGCTATTGTACATAAAAAAATGACCATATATCTTAACAGCCTTTCTCAACATTTGAAGCGAGGGAATGTCAGTGCTTCACCATTAACATTTTGACCTCACCGCCATAGATAAAGCAGCCATGATGGAAGAAAGCAGTGACAATTCACTGAGATTGATGGTTTTGAGTGATTCAATGGACAAAAAAATAGATTGATTCTAAACAACGATTTACCACAAAAAGATTCATCCTACGCATGTAGTAATCGTGTCAGGGTTCTCTCAAACTATCACTTTGCAAACAAGTGTCAACATCATCAGGCGTCGTCTAGAGATTAACTATTACATTAAGCTAGCTAGACCATCATTACAAGTTCAGATAAAGGTAATATATTGTACTGTACAGGAATGGGTCAGTTCAAATGTAGTGTGAGTTGAAACTAACAATATAGGATAAATGTAGTAATATAGTCATTTCAGATGCAATTGGTATGTGTCAAGTAAGAATGTGTTAACCTACACAACAATCAAACATGTTCGGTCTTCTTTAGGAGCAACTGTCGCCTATGATAAACTAGTGGTGATTGCAGCTTGCTTATGTACTCTGAAAAGAAACATAGCTGTCAGTAACTCGTGACTGAAAAGACATAAGAAAGCCCTTCCAAACATGATCCTTGAAATTGGGTCCATTCTTGTTTATTTTCATTTCAAACACCCAACGACACTGTTTGATGTCAACTGCGGAGGCAGCTGTCAGCTGTTAAGATGTACTCCCTCCGTCCTGAATTGACCGTCCTGTTTACTATTTGGACATGTCGTTTGACTTCAATTTTTAACATATAAGATAAATTAATTTTGAAAATTTAAGTTTTACATATGATTCCTTACATGATAAACTATATGTTACAAAATTTAGTTTTATAAATTATTTTATCTTATATGCTTAATATTGAAATGGAAAAACGTGCCATAAAGCAAACAGGACGGTCAATTCAGGACGGAGGGAGTATAAGGTAGAGGAGAAAAAGTGGAAAGGTCAGTTGTCAAAATGAATAAGATAAGAGGAGAAAAGGTGGGAAAGCGTTTGCAAAGCAGACAGCTAACAGTTGTCGGGTCATCAACCGGAGTTATCTAGTGTTTATTTATATTTAACAATCGTCTAGTTTTTGTGCCAACACGTTTTGCAATGATGTGCTCATAATGAACATGTATCAAATAGCAGCAATGAACCCACTAAGGAGAAAAATGCACTGTGGTTTACAGTTTAGAATAGGTCATCACAATTCCATCTAATCTCTCAAGCAACAATTCAAAATTAAAGCCTTCGTAATGATCTAGGGACAACTTCCCATCATAATCAAACTCTTATCCAACAGTACTAAAAGATACTACTGTTTTCTTTCGAAAACAAGACATATATTAGGTTAGAAAGAAAGATTACAAACTTAGTTTCTGCTAAGACCAGACTAGAAGGACAACGGTACATGACAATGCCATGACTAAAAGATACTACTGTTAAAATAGGCCAACGTCTTAATATCAGAATCTACAGTACTTATCCAATACTAAAAGAGTTCATGTTCACGGCAAGTCGTACGATTAATTCCTTGATAAACTTCAAAGGCCAGCAACGTACGTCCCACCACAGAAAAAATTACAAGTAGGTGCTCTGTTGTTTACGATAACTTTTGACAAGACCATCTCACCATCTTCTCTATGTTATGATTACACGAATATATTCTCCACCAACTGATGGCATCATCCAAACCTCACCTAATGTCAATTCGATACAGGATAACCTAGTAGCACTAGATCATAAAGAAAAACTAGCTAATAACATTTGATGGTGGGTCGTTATCATGATTCAGTTACTCAATTAATAATCACTGATCATGCACGCTACAAGCAAAAAAGGATAACAAAATGATTCAAGCTACAGGCCACTTATTAAATCAACCACAAAGGCACAAGATGAAATTGGTAAAGTAATATACAGAGGATTAACAGCAACTTGTTCATCCAAGGACAGAAAGAAACCGATCATTATGAAGCCAGAAAGAACAGAGATAAGTTTAATTTTCAAACTAGGAGCCAAAGATGAAATCTTGATAAAGTAAAAAGCTAAGAAGAGCCTAAACTGGAAGTTTATATGAAAGGAACATTGGCCGCAGACCTTATTCCTAGATATCCTGAAAATTACCATATCCACCATTGCAGGATTCTTCGTTATAAAAAATATACATATATAGAAAAATCATTTACCCCGTGTAGTGAAGACCTATTTACATACGATAAATGATAGTCCAATACCGGAAAAAAACAATTCGATCGTCCGCAACAATCCAATTCCAAGTCGGGAAATGGAATCAACATACATGCAATAAAATATCAGAAAGAGAGACAGGAATGTATCCTATAAATTTCAAATTCACTTACCTAACCACTCGAACCGGGCCTGTACCCTCCAGATCGAGGCCGATTCGTCGTGATCATCTCGCCAGGACAGAACTCATGCCCCCCACCACCACCAATCCCAGCTCCTCTTCTCCCGATCGATCTCTCATACCCACTACCTGATTTTGGCCTTCTATCATCCCCGTAACGATTGGGTGAGGATCCAAGCGCTCCAGTCCTGTATCCTCCCAAATCTCTCCCCCTTCCACCCCCAGGAGGAGTCGCAGGTCGGCCCTCCTTCGCATTAAATCCCGGGCGCAGATGAGGCGGGACAAACTTGTCGCTCTTCGGCAACGAAACTGGAGACGACTCCTTTTCCTTCTCAGAGACTGGATTCGGATTTGATAGCGGAGATGGAGGAGTAGAGATTAACGGGACCGTGCCGGTTTTCCCAAGCGGGCGCAGCGAGATTGATTCCGAAACACGTGATTGATCTGTTAAGGTAGGCGGAGGAGTTTGCGGTTGAGCAGACGGAAGAGGGGTAGATGATTCGGGTTGGTGGTGGTGCTGAGGTTGAGACTGGGCTATGGGGTGGGATTGTGGTTGCGTTTGTGTTTGGGTTTGTGGCGGAGGCTGGGGATGAGAAACCGGCTTGGGAGAAGGTCGGGAGAGGACAAGCATGCCATGGGAGCGAGAGGAGGCGGAGAAGGAGTACGATTTCCGGGGTGGGTGCCAGAAGAAAGCGACGTGTAGCGACCGGTGGACGGGGAGCTGCCGGTGGTGGTAGCTGCTTTCTTTTCGTAGATTTCGTTGAAATTAATGGAGGTGTATTTATTCGTTCTAGCCATCCACCACGACAGAGAACACGAAAGGATAAAAAAAATGAAGAATGCGATCTCTGTAGAGACGGCAGGATCTCAAGAGCAGGGAGGGAGACGAGAGAGAGAAATGGTGGAGAGGGGAGGTGGGGACGCAGAGCAGCCGATGCCGGTGTTGGTATTGCGGAGATCGAAGCGATGCGTTTTAGGCTCTTCGAAGTGGCTTCATCTTCTACTAGTATATATTATTGGCCTGTGATTTCATCAAGAACTGCCATGTGGCTACCCGCTGTGAAGGGAACAAGCAGCTTGCGGGTCCACTCGAGCGGAAATTATCATTATATTTTAAGTCTTAATTTATAAAATATTATTACAGTATTAAGCCGTTACAAATAAAAAATATACTCTACCAGCAAGTATATTGATTTTAGTCCATTATCATTCAAAATTAAAAATAAAAGTTTAAAACAATTAAGGGATTTTGTTTCGATGGAAAAGAAATAGAATCAGGAAAAGAAATAAAGATGAATTTTAATTTTTTTGGTTAATAAAATAAATAGCTGATCAATAGTTGACATTCAATGATCAATAATTGTTAGATGCCGGTCAATGATCATTAATTATCGGTAACATTCACCGGGTCATCGGTCAATAGTCATTAGTCACCGGTCAATGATCAAATGTCCCCGGATTCCAGGGGTGAAGAATCAAGATAGATATTTTTGGAGTAATCTCATCCTCTTTCCGGTTACTGAAAATAGAAAAAATTGACAAAACAAATAGTAGGAAAGCGAATCATTCCAATTCCATTTATTACCCAAAACAAACCCCTAAAAGATTATCGAGAATAATGGCCATGTTTGATCAAAATATCCTATGTTTTCTCCTCTAATTTATAGCTAGTGGGTAATTGTTAGTTTTTTAGCCGTTTTCTCATTTTTTTTCTTGTTTTTATTTCTTTTAATCTTATAGATGACATCAAACGGAGCAAATAAAAAATAATTTTTTTCTTATTTTAGTAGCTAAATAATGAGAATATAATTTTATAAGATCATACTGTTCATATTAAATATTAATTTATTTTTCTTATATATTAACTAAATGAAAATTTCATAAACAAAAAAAGTTCCATAAATGCCACTAAAATTTTGTTTAATTTATGAAATATCACATTTTTATAGTTACAAAATGTTACTATATTAGTGATTCACAAAATGTTATTATTGGTGTTGACTATGATTGAAATTAAATGACATAACCCGAAACAACCTAGTTATAAGGTCAAGAAACATTGAGTGCTCTAAAAAGGCTAGAAGCATACTCAAAAATTCAAATTACAGATATAATTCTCTAATTAGGTAAAAAAACAAATTTGAAATTTATTAAGGCCTAATACAATTTAGGCAAACTAAACCCAAATCTCTAAAATAAGTTATACCAATTAAGCTTATATGGCCAGTTCAAATACTAGCAGATGAAGATAAATAAAACTTGAAGTGTAAAGATGAGCTAAGGACCTCCAGTTGGTCAACTAATAACTTGTAAAACATAAATGTTGTATAGGTATGAGCAATCACATGCTCATGAGTAAGTGACAGAAGTATACAAATTGGGTTCGTTCATCCAAACATATTTTGTGATAAATCGGTTATCTAAATTTTGGTTTGACAACCTAACGCTTTAATTCAGAGTTGTGAATCCATTAGTGTGATTATTAATATGTTAGCTCAATTGCTTTGATTAATCGTGCATCGCTTTGGTTTGGGCTGAGTATAAATTTGCTAGTACATTGTTTTATTTAGTCCTTATATATGCGGCCATATGTTGCGAATAACATTACGAACATGAATTTTAGCTAGTGTTTGTCTGTTTAAAAATATCTCTAATGGATAACTCACTAGTTTGAAAGTTCACATTTGTGACACACGAAGTAACCTCTGCGGGTTATTACATTGTAGTGTGGCAGAAGATTTAACACATGTGATTTTCAGTGCTTTGAGTGTCCGTCTGGTGTTGGCGGACCTCTCGCTAAGGGTTTGCTTCCCTGTTTAGATGGTGCCTTTAATCTTTCAAGCTAGCTAGAGCTAGTGGTTAAGCTTGGCCCGTTCAATCAACTTGTTTAGGTGATTTTGTTGTGTTCGATCTATGAAAGACAAGGATTGAAGCTATCTTAGGTGAGGCTTCTTCCTTCTCCTGTGGGATACTTTCGGCTTAGTCTTTCTTATCTCAATTTGCCTTGATTCAACGGGTCAAGGGTGACCTCAATATCTTGAGGTGGGGGTGATGGGCTTGGCCACCGGCTTGCTATGATAGTAATGCAGGATGATGTTGGTGCTCTCCTACGAGGTCAACCAGAGTTTGAAGGGTGTGTGTCATTCTATTATGATTGAGGTTTGAGCTCACGGTTGGGGGTTCAGTTTGTTGTGAGCACAAGGTAGTTTATAGTGATGATGAAGTCGAACTTGCTTTATGTGGTGAAAGATTTGAATATGGGCACTATTGTCTTGTCGGATTTGTGCTCTATATTCTTGGGAGGATGTTGGTGAGGTGAAGCTTTGCTTAATGGGAAGGAGAATAACATGGCATATAAATGTGCTCGTCTTTTCTTGTGACTTTTATATTTGATGACAGATTTACAACATATAAACATATTTATGGTTACTTTAATTTGACTATTTTATATGTGACAATATATTAACACAAGACCCACGAAATAACCAGGCGAGACCCACACAAAGACCATCTTAATATGCAGTAAATATATCATCAAATATGTGATAAAGAAGCCAATACGAACGAGAGGGTGACCTTTATTCATGTAGACATATTTATAACATATCTATAATATATTAAGATGTTTCTCATCTAGATTCTACTTGCTTTGCTCGGTATGACTTTTTAAGCTGTTTTGCAGCTTATTCTTGTAGCTGTTTTGTACTGGCATATTTGTATCATAATCTGATGGTTGTTTTGTGCTGGCATATTTGTAGTTGTGTATGAAAATGTTGTTTATAGTGTGGCTGTAACACCCCTACTTAATCATCTTATAACAGCCGTCTAATCAACCTACTTAATCAATTACAACAGTAGCGGAAAGTAAACCAAACTCTTATACTAACAGGCGTTACCGCCATTACTCGCCCATGCGATTAATGAAGCATCCAAACTTAAAACCAAACACAAACGCTTAGCCATATCCGCAGTGATGTACAAGAGATAGATAATAGTTTAATTACAATACATAAAACAATCTGTTTCCCGTGAGCATTCTAACACCAAATACAATATACAACCTCGGGATGAAAAATGGAATCCAAAAACCAAAAACAAAGTATACACTAAAATTCATATACCGCTACCCAAAATCCCGCACTTTGGTGTCTTCAGCAGCTATACACCTGTAATGTTTATTTGTATGTATGGAATCAGCCCCTGCTGAGTATGCTACTGCGTAACCGTCATGCCCCCTCGGACCCTCAGATTATTTGGTCGTGTTGACATGTGGTTCAATTACATATTATACTTATTATATAATAAAAATTGTAAAGCAATTATAATGTATAACAATGAACCATTTGAATCACACATAGCCATAAGGCTACAATTACACCACCAAACATTCACATCAATAAATATAACAATATAAGAATACAAGGGTCGTAGTTTAAACAAGTTCTCACAATTCGGCCTTTAAGGCCCGTTATATTGTTTACAAGTGATACGAAGATAACAATGTTTCGTATTAGAGTTCATTGTATGTTAGTACTAACTCAACTCCTCACACCCAGTAGTTGTCATGGTAGAAGACAACGTGCTATAAACCATTACCCCTATTATGTGGCAGGTCACCAAGGGCGTTGCCCATACCAACAGTAGTACCTCAGACCAACTGAATCAACCTAAGAAGCTAGAATTTCAAATAAGTGGAGAGGTCCCATATCCATGCATCCTCTCAGTTTGTGATCACAGCGCACCAAGAACATCTTGGATTTCCCATCTTACCATACTTTCATCTCTCACTATATTATTAAGACAATTAATCATTTTACCTAAGACTCGTCCTAGGTTTCGAGTGAATAACAATTTCGAATGTGTCGTCACTAAGAACTTATGAAATACTCCTAGAACATCTAGGATAATAATAGAGGTGATCATTCGGACGGGCGGGCCAGGTTTGGACAGGGCTGGAGGAAAACCTTAGGCCCGTCGGGCCTATTTAAAGAAACCAAGCCTGGTTTTTAAGATGTTCGGGCCGGGTCGGGCTAAGCCCGGTTTTTACCAGGCTTTGCCGAAGCCCGGCCCAGTTTTTTATAGAAATTAATAAAAATAAATTTAATTAATATAATTTAATGTACATTTATATATTATATAATAATTTATCTATAATTTATATAATATAAAAAATAATAAAAAATATTAAATCGGGCCGGACTTGCCTATGGGCTTACAAATGTGCCGCAGCCCGTCCTGGTTTTTTATTTGGGCCTGATTTTATGTCCAGGCCTGCCTGGAAGCCTAATCGGGCTTGGGCTTGTCGGGCTTTTTTTACGGGCCGGGCAGCCGGGCCGGACACATTATGATCAGCTCTAGGTAATAATCATTCGAATACGTGTTTATTAGAGCAGTATTTACCTTCACTTGATCTAAGGAACATTCTTAGATCACTCGGATAATGCACTTTACACTATCTCAATTTAATGACGTTTTCCTTGTCATTTAACGTATCTCAATTCAGATACATTAGTATTGCCTTTAGTTCGGTTTATTAGTTCGAACAAATATCATTGCATAACATGAGCAATTAATCCAAGACATCAATACTTAATCATCCACATACAATAATGAATATCAATCACAGATATCATCTTAACAATCAAGCACACAATATCCGGAACTTAAGAAAATCCTCTGGAACAATCGAATCACACAATAACATATTGTTCACTGACGATAGGCAGAAAATGTTCCATCCCGGGCCCTTGCTCTACTCACTCAGATCTAGAATACGTAACACTAAGTGTTAATTCACTAAGATCTAAACCAATTCGGTCATCCCCAACAATACTAATCCCCTGGTAATTAATCCCTTGTTTAACTCTCATTGTAATCACTAACACGATGTAAAGTTTACAACTTTAGAATTAAATTTACTTAGCCTACCTCTTCATTATAGGCTTACTCATAAATATACACTTATATATATACATATAGATTGTTACTATATGTTATCATATAGTTGACCTTAGCATTTTAAACCCTCGTCTAATCATGAGTTGGTCAACTTGACCCTCTTGGTCATCTTGGTTGACTATCCAAGTCAACTTATTCATATAAACCATAATTTAATTTTTGAATTACAAAATTCTTCAAGTATATTCCAAAGTACTCAAACCTTCTCATTATTTCATGTAACTCACTAACCTCTTTAACTCATACCAAATTCTCCACAATGTCATTAAGACCCTAGTATTAATGTAATATTATTCCACTCTCTACCATATATTAAGATCCATCTACAACTCTTATAATTCACATATTCACCCAACTATTCTCAATATCACACTATATCCATCACACCTGTCCTAACACCACAATTTAACCCCAAATCATCAACCTTATAACATATTCACACACATCTAGCTTTGACCCAAAGTCCACAATATTTTCTTAAAATTACCGAACACCACATACCAACTTCTAGCACTTAACACAATTTTTCCATAATTGTAAATCCACCTTACATTTTTACAAATCTTACAACTTAATCCTTAATTCACACTACATCATAATCTCTAAACTTATTCCACCTTCAAACTAGAATTAATCCAAACAGACCTCAAATCTGTACAAAATCATCTTTTCACCCAAAACTTTCCATATTTACAAAGTGGCCCCTTAGCATTGTACAACTTTACAATTTCATCCTTAAACTTTATCTTTCATAATCCTTCAATTTAATTTCAACTCTCAACCCAAATTTCTCCAAATTTTAAGAACAGGCCCCCTGTTGTTCCGTATTGAATTTGCACCCTCAACTTTCCTAAATTACACTTTGGCCACATAAGTTTTCTAAAACTTACAATTCACTCATAAATTTCTCTAAATTTCTATTTTCCTCATTCTAATCCAAAATTTGGTCAATACCTTGATTCCTCCCAAGCTGACCACATTTTATTCAACAATCAACCAATTTTTTCCAGATTTAAGATTGCACCCCCAAATTTTACAATTTACCCCCAAACTCCATTTAACTCACAATTTCTCATCATTTCCACCTCAAACTTGGTCAACAATTTGACCCCATCTATATTTGAACTCATAATTTTCTATGACCTTATATTTTGCAGATATTGCGAAATAGCCCCAAAACTTCCTTAGAGTTTTCATTTAACTCCTTAAATCACTTTCACTTGTATCCTTGCACTCCTAAACCATCCAAGGCCTATCTCTCAGCCTTTAATTCATTCTCTTCTCCAAATATACTCTAATTCACTTTATACACCTCATCGTCCAGCTTCAACACTCCTTAAACAATCCTTACTTCCTAACATCTTTAAGTTCATTTCAAATAATAAACCAACTTCAAGAAGTACCTAAACCTTAGGTACATCATACCAACCTTCCTAGGTGGTTTTTCTCATTCAAAAAAGCCCACTCACAACAATTTCTCAGACTACCTTGAACATCAATTTTTATCTTTTATAGCATTTGAACACCTTAAAATGCTTAAAACATTTGGCCTTCAATCAAACCATAAACATAGCTTAAATAATCATAAAACCAGATCTAAAATTTGACCACACTAATACCTAGGCCATAAGTTCTGGTTACTTTCACAATAACCACATAAACTTCACAAACTTAACAATTCAAGTCACAATTCATTTGTTCTCATCACCAAACTCATTCACATGATTTCCTATACATTCCTAGGTAAAAAATGACCATTTCCTCTCATAATTGTTGGCCCCTATTTGTTCTCAACATAGAAAAACTTAAAAGCACAATTTAAGCACTAAGGAAGAATGGTTACCTTGATCTCCCAAGGCAATTTATTTCTCCCACGCTCTCAGCCTATATATTCAAAATAGGTAAAATTTTCACTTCTCTATGCTCATTCAAGGGTTTTACACCAGATTCAAGCACTAAAGTTTATATAGAACTTACCCTTGATTTAATGAAGATTTTAGCCCTTGTTTCTCCTTTGATTGTCAGCAATCTTCAAAAGTGGAGTGTGCCTCACTTTTGTGTGAATCAAGGAAGAATAAAATGAGGTAGTAAGATAGGGGTTTTGTCCGTTTTATAAATCATGAAGAAAGGAGAAGTTTAAAGCATGTTTTTACCTTAAACTTGTTGAAACTTGTTGTTTCTTGGAGCTCTTGGTGCAACATTGATTTCTATATGAAAATGAAGGGAAAAGAATGCCCAAGTAAGGTGTGATTCTTGGTTTTAATCAACCAAAGGAAGAAGGAGTGCTTAAAGCACATCTTTGTACCTTTAGGAAGGTGGAATTTAGCTAGGCTTCATCCTCTTCAAGTTAGAGATTTCTTCACCTCTAAATGCTACAGATTTTGTGTGTTTTTGCTCAGGTAAAGTTCAGTTCCTTGCTCACCTTACACTAGGGATGAAGAAAGGTGAAAGAGTTAGGTGGAAAGGGTGTGTGGAAATCAACTCACCATCTTTGGAGCTTGACGAAATCAAGAGAAGAAGAAGAGATCAATGAAGAAAAAGAGGAAGCAGCTCTCGGCTGAGAGGTGAGGATAGATGTGGGCGAGTTTACTTGATTTTCACTTAATGAAGAAAGATAAGTCAACATAGGAATAGTTAGTTTATGAAGATATTTATAACTTTGAACATCTCTCTCATGTGACTCATTCTCTTCCCACTTAAATTCCCAACCCTCTCTTGTTATTAGGGTTTTTTTAGTCTTTTTGCTTCATTATAATATTATATATGTAATGTTATGCACTTTGAACTAGTTTATGTGTTAAGTTGTAACATATGTTATCACCTTATCCTAAGGTGTATTTATAAGTGGTCATTGCACTTATAAATTGTTTTGACTATATGAATAGTGTTTTATAGTCTTTTCACAATGTTTGTGATTTTAGTTCATGAATTAATGTATAACATTATTCATTGACTTTAGGAGTTCATCTCTCCTTAATCACACACATCCTTAGTCCATTAATCATTGAAAGGTCTATCGACCTTCTTGGACTTTGTATATTAATTTATACAATGTGTTTGGAGTTTACATGATTCCTTAATTCATTAAGGTTCATTAGTCCTACTAATCTCATGATTAACCTTTAATTAGGTATTTCAGTCTACCTACTTAAAAAGACTTTGTCCCGAAGATGTACACTCACCATTCACAATGTCCTAAGGATCCGCTAGGTCACCACCATGCATTGCATATACCTTTAAGGATATAACGCTATCATTTCCTTTCCATAGTCATAACCTATGGCACCAACCATTCAATACCATACCATCTACCATGTTACTGTAACATACACTTCAATCACATCAAGAGAGTACTCAAAGGAACCTCATCATATATTATATATATATATATATACACACACACATATGAGGTGCAACATGCATACAAACCAACTTTCACTAAGTGTAACATACACATAACATCCAATAATCAACCAAAGTAACCAACCAACCAAATAAAATACAACCAAGTATGCCACAACATATTACAAAACCCAACTCAAACCAACCACCTAGTGCATACATACATGCACAAGCCAAGTGGCTCTAACTCCCCTTAAAAAGGGTTACGTCCACGTATGCCCGAAAAGGATCCCATATATGCTACTCGAAGAGTGCTGAATACTTTACTCTCATGGAGTCTTCTAACTCCCATGTAGCCTCCTCCACGTCGTGGTTTGACCACCGAACCTTGACCATGCTAACGGTCTTGTTCCTGGTCTCCTTCGTCTTCGAATCGAGGATGCGTAGTGGTACTCCCTCATATCTGAGGGCTGGGTCCAACTCAAGTCTCTCGGGTTCCAATATGTGTGAAGGGTGATGTACATACTCCTTCAGCAAAGAGATATGAAATACATCATGTACTCTCCCAAGATCAACAGGTAAGTCTAACCTGTAAGCTAATAGGCCCACTCGCTCTGTGATAGTGTAAGGCCCTTGCCCTTCGGCCCAAATTGGAAGCCGCCCTTCATGGGTGACACTCTAAGGAATGCTCTGTCTCCGACAGAAAACTCAATGTCTCTCCTCCTAATGTCCGCATAGGCCTTCTGTCTATCCTGGGATACCTTCAAATTCCTCTAAATCTGTAGAAGATCCTCACTTACCTGCTCTAGGTACTCCGGTCCTAAGAGTGTGGTATCACTAGCCTCATCCCAGCATAGTGGAGTCCTACAGGATCTGCCATAAAGTGCCTGAAATGGCGACATCTGAATTGAAGTATGAAAGTTGTTGTTGTAGGCGAACTCTATCAGATGTAGTTGCTCAATCCAACTACCCTTAAAATCTAAGGCACATGCCCGAAGCATGTCCTTCAAAGACTGAATGGTTCGCTCACTCTGACCGTCGGTCTGAGGATAGAAGGTTGTACTCAACTTCAGCTTGGTACCCAAGGCCTCCTGAATCTGCCCTCGGAATCTAGATAGGAATCGGGGGTCTCTACCAGACACAATCATCTTAGGCACGCCATGATGCCTAATGATCTCCTTCTAGAAAAGATCTACTAGCTTAGGAATCTTCTAGGTATCCTTCATCGGTATAAACTTAGCCACCTTTGTCAGTCGGTCGACTATAACCCAGATCATGTTCAGTCTTCCCTTAGCCATTGGGAGACTGACAACAAAATCCATAGATATGTCCTCAAACTTCCAGCAAGGAATAGGCATAGGCTACACTAAACCGCCGGGTCTCTTGTGCTCAAACTTGACCTTATGTCAGGTCAAGCATCTAGTCACAAAGTTCGCTACATCTTTCTTCATCCCGCTCCACCATAAATGGACCTTCAAGTCCTTATACATCTTGCATGACCCAGGATAGACAGATAAGGATGACCAATGAGCCTCCTGAAGTATCTTCTCCTTCAAGTCAAGAGAAGACTCGGGAATACATAAACGATCATTCAGTCTGATCATGCTGTCGTCGCTCAATCTGAAGTCGTACTTCTGGCCCTTGAAGGTGCCCTCGATCATCCTCTGTCTGATACTCTGCATATAGTTATCACTCTGCTGTGCAGCTCATATCTCATTGATTATACAGCTGGGCGCTAGAAGAGCATATAAAGAGTGTGCTATGTGGCTCAGGGCATCGGCGATCACATTCGCCTTGCCCTCCTTGTACTTTAGATTGATATCATAATCCTTCAGGAATTCAACCCATCTCCTCTGTCTTATGTTCAGCTCCTTTTGAGTGAAGAGATGTTGTAAACTCTTGTAATCAAAGTAAATGGTGACTGTCACACCATATAGATAGTGGCACCAGATCTTCAATGCGAAGACTACTATACCCAACTCTAGGTCATGTGTGAGGTAGTTCACCTCGTGCTTCTTCAGCTGTCTGGAGGCATAGGCAACGACCTTCCCGTGTTGCATAAGCACACAACCTAATCCAGTTCCTGAGGCGTCACAATACACCTCGAATTCATCGGTATCCTCAGGGATAGTGAGGATAGGTGCCGATGTCAGGAGGTCCTTCAGTGCTTGCAATTGTTAGTCCATAAGAACTGAGCCTCCTTCTTCATCAAGCTGGTCATAGGCTTTGCCACCATGGAGAAGTCTGGGATGAATCTCCTGTAATAACCGGTCAAGCTCAAGAAACTACGAATATCTGTCACTGTATTTGGCCTTGTCCAACTCTTCATTGCCTCAATCTTGGCAGGGTCTACAGATATCTCACTCGATGATATAATGTGTCCTAAGAATGACACGTTGTCCAGCCAAAACTCATACTTCGAGAGCTTGGCATACAACTGGTTCTCTCGCATGATCTCTAGAACACGTCTCAGATGCATCTCATGCTCTTCCTTAGTCTTAGAGTAGACTAGGATATCATCGATAAAGACCATTACTGAACTGTTGAGCTGCTCTCTGAAAAGACGGTTCATCAAGTCCATGAACTTTGTCGACGCATTCGACAACCCAAACTGCATGACCATGAGCTCGTAATGCGTGTACCAAGTCCAAAATGTTGTCTTCCTTATATCATCATTTGCAATCCTGATCTGGTGATACCCAGATCTTAGGTCAATCTTTAAGAAGACTGTGGCTCCTCTCAGCTGGTCGAATAAGTCATAGATCCTCGGTAGTGGATACTTATTCTTGACCGTGACCATATTCAGCTCACGGTAGTTGATGTAGAGTCTCAAACTGTTGTCCTTCTTCTTCACAAATTGGACTGGAGCTCCCCATGGGGACACACTCGGTCTGATGAATCCCTTATCCAGGAGATCCTCTAACTGAACCTTCAGCTCCTTTATCATTGTTGGGGCCATGCGGTAGGTACCTTAGCAATAGGCCACATACCCGACAATAAATCGATGAAGAACTCCACCTTGCGCACAGGCGGCATGCCTGGAAGCTCATCAGGGAAGTCAGACACAACTGGAATATCTGACTTCATCTACTCGCTATGCCTCATGTCCTGGACATAGTAGAGAAAGAGTTGCTTGCCCTTCCTCACATCCTTCATCAGTGACAAGTTTGACTATCTTGATGGACGGTTCTTTCCTCAAACTGCGGTAGGATACTTTTTTACCGCTGTCTACTTGGGCTCTTGAGCAATAGTCAATGCTCTACACAGTGTAGACAACCCTTGTATTTCTGTAGCCAGTCCATCCCAACAATGACATCAAAGCCCAGATCCTTGAATTCTACTAGGTTAATGGGGAAGTCCTCAGTCATAACGATGATATGAAGTCCCGTATACTAGATGGCGCATCTAACTCTCTCCTTAGAGGGAAGAGTGACTGAGAAGTCTAAGAGAGGTGCGGGGGCTGCCTTCTATTTCTTCACAAAGAAGGCGGATATGAAGGAGTGTGAAGCCCTAGAGTCGAATAAAACAGACGCACCAATGCCATTAATAGGGAAGGTACTTGAGATTAATGCTCGTATTAGCATCGAGTCGAATTATTCAACTTAGTTGTGTCAGTTTGTTAATTGTTATACTTGTGATGACATTACCGAACTCTTTAGCTTGTGCCAAAATCTAAGATGCTCAAGGTATCCTCCTTTTCGATTTCATGGCCTGCAGTATAAAATTTATAGGATTACCATAACGAAATGTATGCTTGAGGAAATTTCATTTATCCAATTGGTATTACAACATGTTTACATACATAGATCTTGAATTACATTAATACTTCCTAAAAGTCAAATTTAAACGACCGAGTCGGATGTGGGTATCATTAACTAGTGCTGGTGGGGCGGTATTCAGCTTAATGCTCTTAATCCCATGGTACACTAACCTTGAGCCCCCACCAAATACCAACACATCCCCGGACTTGAGAATGAGCTTACTAGCTAAGTCCATTCTCTTCTGGTCTCCATAAAAAAATTCAGTATCGTCACCAATGGAGAATGATACTACCGTATTCCTTCGGTGATTGACTCGGGTGTCTCATCCTGGTCTTAGTGCAATCCAAGTCTGAAATACCCCAAATCTAATTAATATTATTAAACCATTATTTAATGGAAAATAATCCTATTATAAATCATTTCACGTACGCATGCAAACCCATGCATGAGAACGTTACGTAAAAACAGTCGTTTCTCCATAAACGCTAAAACGCCTTAGAAGCATATGGTCAAACATGACCTTGTATGACCCTCTAATATTCAAACCAAATGGTCATACAATTATTATATGAATATATAAATATATTCCCTAAGCTATATTCAGTCAAAAACGCAAAACGCTCGGGAGTGCTCACGCACGCCCCTTAAAGCACGAAAAGTCCGGAGGAGTGCCGAGGTGGCACGAATGATAAGTGTCTAAATGAGCATGTTTTATAGGTGTATTTCATATATCATATCAGCACTTTTCTGCTCATTTCTCATTTATCGTATGTTTTTCCTCTATTTTATGTTTTATTGATTATCTCACAAATTTATTGGTTTAAACATGAGGAAAAGCCAAGCTAGGAGCAAAGTACATGAAGAGACGAACGCATAACCACAGACGGCTTGAAAAACGGAGTCCAAACGAAGAATCTAGAGCCGGTCAAAGTTGGAAGGAAAATAGGCTTGTGACCGCATGGGCAACCGCCCTATATTCGGGCGGACACTACCAATAGGCAACCGCCTATATTGTGGGCGGTACCACAGGCGGACACCAGGGCACCAACCGCCTGTCTTGTGGGCGGTACAAGAGGCGGACGTCATACCAACACAACCGCCTGTCTTGTGGGCGGTACCACAGGCGGACACACCAACACAACCGCCCAAACTGGAGGCGGACAGGAGCAAAGGCAGAGGCGGACGTGAGGGGGGGGGTCGTGACTAATAATCAGTCGCGACCAGTTTTCTTCGCCCGTCTTCGCCGTCGTCTGCAACTTGATTCCGTTATCCATCTACTCCCGCACCACCTACCTTAAATCTCTCACGCGTTTCATTTCTGTCCCCTGCAATCAACGAGAGCAATCAGTCTGCAATCAAAAATCGTACGGATCTTCTTCTCCTCTGCCTCTATATAAACTCACCCCTTCAACACAACAAAAATACCACGCACGACGGGAGTCTGAAGAAACCATTCACCACACTCACCCATTCGCTTCCACTTATTTTCCTCCCGTAACACCACAACATTCCACACTCACGCAGTAACAAAAGAAATAGAAGAGCAGCAGTACGAGCGAGAGCAGACCAGTTCTTCCTCTGAATTAATGTCAAAATCTGTCTGTGCTATCTTCTTATCTCCGTTAATGTCTGAGTAATTTTCTTTTTGTATCCTAGGATGGGGATTTATTTCTAATATTACGTAAACAATATTTATCACCTGTCTCACTTGTTAACTTGTTTTAATTCCTTTCAACTAATATTGCTATATGCTTTGCGCGACAAACGACTGCATTTATTTGGTAACTATCAACATATGATTTTGAGATAGTCTAGGTACCACAAAGGAATTAATCTTAGTATTTACACTCCAGACTGAGCAGGAAAATATTAAGGCTATTATTAAGAGTTCGTAACTGACAATTATTAACTCTAATAGACAATAAATAATTGAGACATGGTTATAAATATGTTTAAGTAATTTAGGAATTTCCCCCGCTATCCTAGGATACATTTTTCCATCCACATCACTTAATTCGCCTTTTTACTGTTTTTATTATTTCTGTATTAATCCAACAACAAATCAAGCTTGCCTCCGGCTAAACCCCTTTTTACAGTTTTTAAGTAACTACCAAGACTAGGATAAATTGAACAATCTCCCTGTGGATACGACACTTGTTTTACTAACTACGACCGGGATTTGTTTGCAGCCCAACGTTTAATTTGAGTTTTTAATTTCTTTTCTTTTCTTTTACACCAATTTAACCACTCAGAAAATAACCTTCTGCAAATTGGCGCCGTTGCCGGGGAGATTGATTCCATCAATTTCCCTAGTTTCCGGTAGTTCACTCGCTATATTATAATAATCTGTTAATACTATTAAATTGTTAATCTCGGACATCTGACTTGGACATCTAACTTTGGACATCTTAATATTACTGTTATTATTTCTGTCATTTCTTTCCATTGTCATTTCTTTCCATTGTCATTTCTTTCCATTGTCCCTAACTACTAACTTAAAATTTCCTGTCATCTCTTTCCATTGTCCTTAACATTTAATTTCCATTGTCCTTAACATTTCATTTCCATTGTCCTTAACATTTCATTTCCATTGTCCTTCAAATTTCTGTATACTAACTACTAACTTATAATTTCCAGTATACTAACTCCTAACTTTAATTTTCTGTCATTTCTTTCCCTTGTCATTTAATATTCTGTCATTTTACTCTTGTTAAAAAAAACAAAAAAAATATCAGTGTTGTTTAACTAACGTTTATCAGCCTAACCAATATATTTGCTTTTCTTTATCTATTTACTAATTAATTTTGCAGTTTCTCACAAACCACAAGTTATCTTCTGTGCATGCCAAATACTCGAACCCGAGGCTCTCCACCAATCAGTCCGAGCCCCGAACCCGAGCGCACTTTATTACAAGCACAAAGAAACCTGAGAAACCAAGCCATGGCCAATAATGAAGTTATAAATGAAATAGACCATGCAAATCAACCAGAACACCGTGCTCTCTCTGACTACCACCAACCGAATACCGAAGGAAGAGCATCAGCCATAGTTCTCCCCGAACTAACACCAGAAGAAGCCGGACGATGGGTTTTCAAAACCCACTACATCACCGCCGTCCGGGATCTAGGCAAGTTTAGTGGAGCGAACCCAGATGAAGCCCCAAATCATCTGAGTCTCTTCCTAGACTTCTGCAATTCCTTTGGTCAGACCGGCAACGTCAAAGAAAGAATCCGTCTACAACTATTTCCTCACTCGTTGTCGGATTCAGCAAACAGGTGGTATCGAAGCCTTCCCTCCCGATCAATCACCACATGGCTGCAAATGGCCCAAAAATTCCTTTCCAAATACTACCCAACCAGTAGAACGAGGCAATTGATCGGTGAGATCAACACTTTCTGTCAGGAGCTGGGAGAAACGTTGTACGACGCATGGGACAGATTCAAGGATATGCTAATGAAGTGTTCCCACCATGGTCTTGACGATCAATCCTCCTGCCCATCACACCACAACACCCAACCCCAAATGTCATTCTTCAACGGTCTGGATGATGGGAACCGACTACTCGTCAATTCCTCTGCAGGAGGAAGTTTCATGATGAAATCTCCTAAAGAAGGAATGGACCTTCTCGAAACCATGACGAGCAATACAAGACAGTGGACGAGATCCAAAGGAAGAACGCCACGAGCAGCACTACTCCACGTTGAGCCTACGGATCATTTATCAGCCCAGATCTCGTCCCTTGCAAAGATGGTGGAAAAGCTAACAACATCACAAAACGAAATTGTAAAAACAATAGCTTCCCCACCTACAAGTTCACCACCAGTCCACCTACAGAAGGATGTGTCATATGCGCCGGTCCTCATGAAACTCATCAATGCGAAGGCAAAGGCCAGTACGAGGAAGTACAATTCATAGGAAACCGCCCCGGTAATTCCTACAACAATAACATCAACAACAACTATCCATGGAGAAATCACCCGAATTTCTCATGGAAAAATAATGATCAGAACCAAGGAGGGCAGAACAACAATTCCAATACCTATCAGGGAAACCGACCCCAACCAAACTCTAATATGGGTTATAGAGCACTAGGTGCCCCTCCAGGTTTCCAACAACACAACAACAACCATCTTCATCCTCTGTTGATCCAAACGCAGAACTCAAAGAGATGATGAAGGGTTCATGTCTAACTCAGAACCAGCTCTCTGCACAAGAAGCCTTCAACCAGAAAATCGAAGGTAAATTCAATCAACTTGCAGAACATCTTGCTCGAAGACCGCCAGGGGCTCTCCCCAGCCAAAATGAACCAAATCCAAGAGAGCAAGCCAAGTGCATCTATGTGAAGGAGCACGATGAAGAAAAGATGGAGGTGGCTAAAACAGTTACGATTCCAGAACTACACCCTTCCCTCCAAGAGTGGGTTGTAGCAATCGAAACTTCCAAAAGGAATGTAGCTGAACTTGAAAGCACCGCCAAAGTCTATAAAATCGCATTCAATCTGAGAATACCTACCTTGAGCACTTGGTGGCCGGTTATGAAAATGAAAAGCTCGACTTTGAAGAAGAAGAAGAAGGTTAAGGCGATAACCTTGAGAAGCGGTAAGAAAACCGACGAGATTCACATCCCGCAAAGATCAGAAGAATCCAAAGAGGATAGTGAAGAAAAAGCTGAGGCCCCAGTAGAAAAAACATCTCCCACCATCCTCACTATTCCATCAGCTTCAAAACCTTCTTCACAAGAACCGCCTATACCATTTCCCCACCGACTCCAGAAGCAGAAATTGGATAATGAATATGGTAAGTTTCTGGCAATGCTGAAACAACTAAACGTCAACATACAGTTTGTAGACCTCATTGCCAAAATGCCAAACTATGCCAAATTCCTCAAACACCTCATATCCAACAAAACTAAATTGGCCGAAGTCGGTACGGTACCTCTCAATGTAGCTTGCTCAGCTATTCTGCAACAACCACTACCTTCAAATGCAATGATCCGGGCAGCTTCACCATTCCAGTCACAATTGGTAGCACCTCATTTCCATACTCCCTATGCGATCTGGGTGCCTCCATAATTTGATGCCCCTCTCCACTTTCAAAAAGCTGGAATTGGAGAAATGAAAAAGACTAAGATGACCCTGCAACTGGCGATGGTTCAGTAGCTTACCCAAGCGGAGTTGGAGGATATTATCATCAAAGTGGAACACTTATACTTCCCATGCGATTTTGTCATTCTAGACATCGAAGAGAACTCCACTACACCTCTCATCCTTGGACGACCATTCCTTGCCACAGCCGATGTGCACATTTGGGTAGCCCAGGGGAAAATCACCCTTCAGGCTTATAACGAAAAGCTGGAGTTTGCATCAGGAAGATCTCCAGATAGCAAATCCAAAGATCTCAAGTTCGTGGGATACTCAATCATCATCATCCCCACTTCTGTTTATCACCCTTCCAGACGGCATGTCTATTACAGAGATACCACCACCAATCCCGGATGAAGAGCGGGATAAGAAAAGAAAACATGCATCCAGGTGGACACTCAAAAATACCATCGAGTCATGCTTTGGATCTCCTCCTCATAACCACCCCCCGGATCGATCTAACGACAAAGCGTCTAGCCAAAGACGTTAAAGAAGGGCAGCTTTCCGGGAGGCAACCCGGACGAACTTATCTTTTATATGCTTTTTATGCTGTTTTAATTTTCAGGTTCCCTTTAATTTTGTTTTTGCTAACTCTTAACCCCGTTTATAGTATGGTTGCTTCTAGTGTCTTATGCAGGTGCAATTTCATGTCTACACCAACCAAGCTACGCTACTTGAGGCTGAAGCTCAAGTGTGGGGGAAGTCCAATACACGCTAGCAAAAATAATCTCAGGGGAGTACCAGTTTCTTTAATTATGCTTTTATTTAAATAAATATGCAGAGGAGAGTTTATGTGCTTAAATGATATTCGTGAGCTTCGTGTTCTCTCTATTTTATCTACTTACCGAAAAGGCCTTCTGAAACTTTCCCTTGTTTTTCTGGTGAACAATGAGGACATTGTTCAATTTAAGTGTGGGGGAGTGTGCCCTTTTCGGTGACATTTTATGCTAAAATGCTTAATCTCTCTGCTTATCTTGCGTTTGTTCAAATTCAATATCGTGGACCCTTTTATGTGGGTTGTTCTCTTTAAGAATAAATACTGTTATGAATTGTGGGATAAATGGTATAAATGTACAAAATTTTAAAATTTTGATTACTTTTGAGGAGCATTTTTATGCGGTGTGACCAAATGATCTGAAATGGATGGATTTTTATTACTCAGGGGTTCTTTCTGTCTTCTTTCTTAGGGATTGCTAAGGGGTGCTTCTCTGTCAAAAAAAAAAAAAATAATAAATAAGGGACTTGCGAGACACCATTGGTAACCAACAAAGAGAGTTGAGTGTTCTTAAAAACGAAGGCTTAATGCCTACATATTATCTTCTCATCTCTTATGCAAAAGTGAAACAAATGCATAATTCTATTTTTCCTTTTGTTTTCTCCTCAATGCCCATTCTTGAGAGAAGTTGGCCATGGTAAAAGTTCTCAAAGTCACCTTAACAAGAAGCATTGAAGTACTCTTATCATACCCCGAAACTCTAATTTTTATTTTTGCCCTGAGTACACCTATGCCACCAGTAGGTGATGGATCACACTCCTCTATAAGTTTAGATCATGTACTATTGACTTCTTTATCCTACCCTTCATAATAGTATTTGTTAATATTGAGCATTCCCTACTTGTTTGGGTACATGGTTTTGCTTGAGGACAAGCAAAAGGTAAGTGTGGGGGTGTGATAAGTGTCTAAATGAGCATGTTTTATGGTGTATTTCATATATTATCAGCACTTTTCTGCTCATTTCTCACTTATCGTATGTTTTTCCTCTAGTTTATGTTTTATTGATTATCTCACAAATTTATTGGTTTAAACATGAGGAAAAGCCAAGCTAGGAAGAAAGTACACGAAGAGACCAACGCATAACCACAGACGGCTCGAAAAACGGAGTCCAAACGAAGAATCTAGAGCCGGTCAAAGTTGGAAGGAAAATAGGCTTGTGACCGCATGGGCAACCGCCCTATATCCGGGCGGACACTACCAATAGGCAACCGCCTATATTGTGGGCGGTACCACAGGCGGACACCAGGGCACCAACCGCCTATCTTGTGGGCGGTACAGGAGGCGGACGTCATACCAACACAACCGCCTGTCTTGTGGGCGGTACCACAGGCGGACACACCAACACAACCGCCCAAACTGGAGGCGGACAGGAGCAAAGGCAGAGGCGGACGTGAGGGGGGTCGTGACTAATAATCAGTCGCGACCAGTTTTCTTCGCCCGTCTTCGCCGTCGTCTGCAACTTGATTCCGTTATCCATCTACTCCCGCACCGCCTACCTTAAATCTCTCACGCGTTTCAT
Organism: Limonium bicolor; assembly: GCA_023374045.1. Classification (NCBI taxonomy): domain Eukaryota; kingdom Viridiplantae; phylum Streptophyta; class Magnoliopsida; order Caryophyllales; family Plumbaginaceae; genus Limonium; species Limonium bicolor. The sequence goes on from CM041778.1 coordinate 221,392,529, forward strand.
CTGTCCCCTGCAATCAATGAGAGCAATCAGTCCGCAATCAAATTCGTACGGATCTTCTTCTCCTCTGCCTCTATATAAACTCACCCCTTCACACAACAAAATACCACGCACGACGGGAGTCTGAAGAAACCATTCACCACACTCACCATTCGCTTCCACTTATTTTCCTCCCGTAACACCACAACATCCACACTCACGCAGTACAAACAGAAATAGAAGAGCAGCAGTACGAGCGAGAGCACCAGTTCTTCCTCTGAATTAATGTCAAAATCTGTCTGTGCTATCTTCTTATCTCCGTTAATGTCTGAGTAATTTTCTTTTTGTATCCTAGGATGGGGATTTATTTCTAATATTACGTAAACAATATTTTTCACCTGTCTCACTTGTTAACTTGTTTTAATTCCTTTCAACTAATATTGCTATATGCTTTGCGCGACAAACGACTGCATTTATTTGGTAACTATCAACATATGATTTTGAGATAGTCTAGGTACCACAAAGGAATTAATCTTAGTATTTACACTCCGGACTGAGCAGGAAAATATTAAGGCTATTATTAAGAGTTCGTAACTGACAATTATTAACTCTAATAGACAATAAATAATTGAGACATGGTTATAAATATGTTTAAGTAATTTAGGAATTTCCCCGCTATCCTAGGATACATTTTTCCATCCACATCACTTAATTCGCCTTTTTACTGTTTTTATTATTTCTGTATTAATCCAACAACAAATCAAGCTTGCCTCCGGCTAAACCCCTTTTTACAGTTTTTAAGTAACTACCAAGACTAGGATAAATTGAACAATCTCCCTGTGGATACGACACTTGTTTTACTAACTACGACCGGGATTTGTTTGCAGCCCGACGTTTAATTTGAGTTTTTAATTTCTTTTCTTTTCTTTTACACCAATTTAACCACTCAGAAAATAACCTTCTGCAACGAACTCCTATAAAATTAATTCCTTGAGTTCCTGACATCATTATAACCATTATAAAGAGAACCCACGAAGTGGTTTCTCAAAATTCAGCAAAAACAACAGGAGGATTTCTTAGCGCTCCTTTTTGCCCGGGTGTGTCCCGATGGCCCGTAAATTATGTCATGGGTTGATATAACCCCATATAACCCAATGTAACATCTTAATATATGTTTATTTACCATAATAAGTGTTTACAAACACTTGGAACTCATAAAAACAATTGTTTCCCAAACTTTCCTTAGAGCACAAAAACACACCTTCGGGTGTCACGAAAACACGTTTTACGCAATTGCCTTGTAGTTTTTGACATGCCACGAATTGGTAATCTTAAATAGGGTTAAAATGACCTTCTAAATCAGTTGGTGTGACTAGTCAACAAGGCTCCCTATAGGGGCCGAAATTTAGAGCAAAAACTAGTATAAAATTTGCCTTTAAAGTTTATAAAAGGTTTAATACATAGTGACTCACCTTCCCATGTGTTGTATTACTTAATAGTCAAAGTATGTAGGTATTATTGACCAGAAAGCTGTCGAAATTATGCAGAAGAATAAGGCCAGGTGAGCTAGGAAGAAAACAAATGTAAAAAGGCAAAAGTGGATCTAGATTCCACTTTTTCATTTCTTAAACTTCAAATGAATTTCCATGCTTGTTCTTAGCTCATGAATGCCGATCAAATGAGCTCCATTCAGACCCTAAACCGTGCATATACAAGAGAGGAAGAAGACAAGTTATAACATTGAAAAATCAAGAATAAAACTCACCTTTTCTTACCTTGTCTTCTAGCCAACATTATTGTCTTTCCAACTCTTGCTTGGTCACACCACATGGCCGGTTTTCATGCTGTAAAGGAGGCATTTATTGAGCCAATAAACCATGTAATAAACTAACGAAAAAGTAAAGTCATTTGACATTAAAAATTGACAAAGCAAAAATCAAATTCCAATGCATTTTCTTACCTTATACAATTCGTGAGTCTCATTCTTCTCCTTGCCCTCTTCATCCACGAATTGGTAAGGCTCTCTCCTCTCTCTTCTAGCTTCATCTTCTTCCTTTGAAGCTCTTAAGTCCATTAATGGAGTTTTAACTTCTACCTTCATCTTTAAGGTAATTTTCCTAGCATTTCTTGGCAAGTCTTGAAGCAAAACTCTTCCTAGCATAACAAGAGGTGTTCGGCATCAATTAGTTCACCAAGGAGGTTGTTCAAACCAACATTAATCAAGGAGCATCCCAAGGTTATCTTAAGATAGTTTTTAATGCTTGAAAATCCTTAAAGCACATTTTTATGTGTAACCAAGTTCTACTCCTTCTAAGGTTCTTTTCTTCTTCATTTTGATGAAGGAAATTTGTTCTTCATCCACCTTAGAGTGCCGAATTCATAAGGAAAAGTCTAAGGTAAATCCTTGTAAAACTACTTACAAATCTACTTAAGATCTTTATTCAAGATCTAACTCCTAAAACTCCTTCACCACTTGCATATAACCGAAGTGGAGCATCAAAATTCCCTTGGAGAAAGCTTGGAGGTTTCAAGAGGAGTTTCAAGCACTTAACCACCTTGTTAAGAAGTAAGTTTACTAAGTAAATCCTTAGGTTATAAGCTTTGTTAAGCTTCTAAAAATTATACAAAAATTATGTACATCTCCTAGTTTAATAAAACCGAAACTATATGGTATTATGTGCCCAAAAATACAATCTATAACTTATATAGAAAAATATTACCTTAAGACACATTTTTGTGTCACAAAATTTAGTTATGTTACAAATTAATTAAGGCCGAAACTTCAAGGGCAAAAATGCTTATTTTTGAGCTAAGAATTTATATAAGACATTACAATAATTTTTACATGAGTTATATAACTCCTATGAATTTATGTATAATTATTATGACATATAAATCCACTTTTATATACTATATGGTCACCAAATAAATTGGCCCGAATGTACTAGTTGATAAATAGGTATTAATGACCTACTTGGGTATATAAACTTATATCATAATTTGATGAGTTAAAAATATCTTATTAGAGCTTAAATGGCTAATTAATTAAGTTATGTGGTTTAAATGTAATTATTACAAAGTTTAGTGAATTTTATTGTGAAAGCCGAGAGTAAAAGGTGTGTTTGGTGTAATTATGACATAATATAAGGCTAGGAAATAAGTTTAAGAATTTTAGATAATTTAAACAAGCTTTAAAATAACTTTCTATAAAGTTTTGGGCTATTATGTAATTTATAAAAGTTGTTATGGAAGTTTAGAACATAAAAAGGGGCGAATTCATAATTAAGAGATTTATTAGGCTCACCTTTGAAATTTTGAAGAATTAAATATTTAGACTATAGTTTATAAGTTATTAAGAAACTATTATAAAGTTTTGGGATGAAAATGTAATTAAGGAGAATAAATGACAAGCCGAATTACCTTGGGGTTAGTTTGGTAATTTAAGAATTTATATATATATATATATATATATAATATATATATTCGGCATTTATGGAGAATTAAAATTAAAACTATAGTTTATAAGGCATTATGCAAAGTTTAAGGTTTTGTGTTAAATTGTAATTATGGGAATAAAATATTATTGCCGAGAATTTAAGGGGCTAAGTTGTTATTTTTGAAGTTATAGTACTTAAAAGCTATATACTAAAATATTAGTGTGACTATGTAATTAGCTAAATAAGAAGTTTAAACTCTATAATATAATGAGATTAGAATTTGAATATAAAGTTCATGAATTAATGTGGTTGTTTTGTAATCCGAAATATAAGGTAAGAATTTAGATTTAAATAAATATAAGTCCCATATGGATATTTTGAGGAATTAGAAGAAAGAATTTTAATTAAAGGATTATGGAATTAGAACTATGGCTTATATAGTTATAAGGAAGTTAAAGGAAAACAATAATATTATTCATGACAAAAGGAGAATAATGAGATTATAAGGATATCATGTCATTGAAGACATTTAAATATAGTTAAGAAAATTATAATCTGTTACGTCACATAGACAATTAAAATAAACACCAAATATAGTACATGAATATATGAATACATATATGTACATTAAAGGATTTATAAATAAATCAAAAAGGAATAACAAATAAGTTATACATTAAATCATGAGGTAATTAAAGAAATAAACCTCACATGAAATAACAAATACGAGATTTGTTGAAAGATCCAATAGAATTATTATATAAGGGTAACATAAATTAACCCTCTCAGTTAATCCTAATCTAGGACTTTGTTTGACCAGACGTTGACCGGAATTTAAACAAGTCCAGTCTACGGTGAACGGTATGGGATTCTTGCAACCTGTTTTTCTACCGGATTACACCGGCTTGTGTGCTATCTGTTGTTTGAATTAACGACCAAGATAATTAATGTAAAATGTTGTTTACTCTTGTGCGCTGTTGTATTATTTTATTGCGTGAATGATGCTGACTATTACGTGTATGTCCCACGCATACAAACACTACTATACCAGTGGATTAAATACCTGCGCTTCAGTATACCGAGGACTTGTACTCAAGTCTCTCACTAACTTCACTTTATAACAAACGTCATTATCCTAAACGTGATAATTGACAATACACATTGTGTTCTTGTTTAACGTCTTTTATGACACTTAACAATTCTATACTTCGAGAACGAGGAGCCCAGTTGGATCTGGCCATGCATGCTACAGGAGCTGTATCTGTCTCAGGTCGTCTCCTAATTACGTCGCGACTGAACATTTCAGTTTGAGGAAGACTCTATTCCTCTCGGGTTTCTAAGGCCCATCAGTTCAGTTTGAGGAAGACTTCATTCCTCTAGTGGGATTCTATTCCCCACGCCTCTCAGTTCAGGGTTTAACTACGTTATCTCCTGGGGTTTTTATACCCAACCTTTCAATCTTAACGAGGTCACTATACCTCCACTATATTGATATACTTTTATACATCTGTCAGTCCCACTGTGTGGACCCGACAGCTATCAGATAATTCTGTTCAGCTAACTCGACCTTCTGAGTCTTGTTCTATGTGACATTATTGTCCTTGTATGGATACTTGTTATTATCAGACTATGCTTGTTTACAGCTTTATAAAAATGAACTGCATGTATTCGACAAAGTAGTTGGTGTGGCCCGGTAGACGATGGGCTGCACGTTTTCCATACCAGCATTGTTTGCTGAGCCCCTTTGGGGGCACCCCCATTTTTCAGGTACCTGAAGTTGAGAAGATTACCACACCGAGTGTATGTGGGGTAGATTCAAGCTATGGGAGTCTTCTTATAGTTACTTGTTTTTACTTAAGTATTTTACATTAGAGTTTGATTCCTAGTATCTCGGATTGTATTCGTATTCAGACCGTGACTTTTGGAGATTGTATTTGGATTTAGCCTTGTTTGTCACAAGGGTGGCCAACGGCATTGTAATACGCGGTTTTTTGTATTTTATTTCCGCTGCAGTTGTATTTTATTTGGGAGTGATCGCCGTTCAGGTTATTGGATTTCGGGTTGGGGTGTTACAAAGTCTTCCTCCTTTTTCGTAGAAGTTGATAATGCACACATCAACAGCTATGTCGGGTAAAGGGTCCAATTCAAATTGTTGGGCGGTCTCCACCGCTTCTCTCACTAAGGTTTGGAATCTCTCTGGTATCCTAGGTATTGGTGCTCCATCTACCATCCTCACCTCTTGATAAACTTTAGTCTATGGGTCCCAATCTCTTCCTAAACACTTCATATGAAGTTTCATCTTCGACCCACTACTAACTCCTAGGGTACTAAATCCCCCTAGTCCCTTACCCAAGACTCTACACTCATCTACAATGGCGATCTGATCATCTAAGGTTAGGAACTCTCGAAGTAGGATCATCCCAGTTAGGGATGGCAATGGGTCGGTTTGGGTCGGTGGACCATCACCCGCACCTCACCCGATTTCACCCGCTCCACCCATACCTGACCCATCACCCGTTATGTATCACCCATCACCCGCGGGTGAAGCGGGTGAACCCGTTTACCCATTTACCTGTTTTGTTTCTTTTTTTCTTGTTTGCCACTAAGGTTTGTAAATTACTGTGAGTGGAGAAAAATAGAGACACAAAGCATGTATGTTCTATGTTCGCCGGTTAGGATTGCGAAATTCACGTCAGAGAAAATAATGAAATATTGCACAGAGCATGTACGTTCCATGTTCGCCAATTATGGTTGCAAAATTACCATGAGTTAAGAGAGAAAATAGAGGTGCAGAGCATGTATGATCAATGTTCGCCTATTAGGATTGTGAAATTACCTTCAGTGAAGAGAATGAAAAACTTCGTAGAGCATGTAAGTAATTTGTTTTTCAGTTAGGATTTCAAAATTACCGAGAGTGAAGAAAGAAATAGAGGCAGAGCATCATTGTTCCATGTTTGCCAGTTAGGGTTGCAATTACCTTCAGTGAAGATAATTAAAAATTGCGTAGAGCAAGTATGCTAGGGCTGTAAAATTACCAAGAGTGGTGAGAATAAAGAATGGCGCAGTAACCCAGAGCATGAATGTTCCTTGTTCACTAGTTAGGGTTACAAAATCATGAGTGGAGGAGAATGAATAATAAGTAACAATTTAACATATAATATTATATATATATAATCTATGCGGGTGAGCGGGTCGGGTGATGGGTGAAAAATGTTCACCCGTCACCCGACCCGCCCCGTACCCGTTCACCCGTCACCCGTTTTTCACCCGTTTTATGCGGGTTTTTCACCCGGTTTAGCGGGTCGGGTGATCGGGTGAAACGGGTACCCCCGGACCCATTGCCATCCCTAATCCCAGTTTGACCACTTGGCACAACTTGTCTGGATACCTTCTTGGCTCCCGGGTCTAGGTGCTCTTGGTCTTGTAGGGGGGGGGGTAGCAGATATCAAAGTCTCCTAGGATTTAAAAGGTTGCCTAATGAGTTTATTTAACTACTCAATTATGCTTTCTGTATTCATTTTAAGGTTGTAAGCTAACTTGCCCGCACTGAGCACCAGCATCAACGCCTGATGTTCCAGTAGAGTTGAGGGTGCCCTTATCCTTCTACCTATTTGCCCCTTCGAGCCCCAGTGGATTCCCTTCTGGGCTCCTCGTGACCCTCCTGCGCTACCAGATGTGGTGCCCTGTGTGGCTTGGGAAGGACGATATGATCGGCTCTTAAGTTGAGAAGCACTCGAAATGATCTATAGCCATTCCTCCAGTAGTAGTTACACTCAACCTTCCGCCCAATACAGTCCAACCCCAGGGTGATCCTTGTCACAACATTACTGTAACACCTCTACATCGACTTCACAACTAATTGAAATCGCAACGGAATTAAACAACTAAACATTAACTAAACACTTCGGTGCTACAACGCCGTCAACCACCCACGTGGTTAACAAGGCAGAATAAATACAAGTGTACCGGTCTGATGATCAGACTCCCGAGCATAGAACTAAAACCATAAATACATCATATACAATACCGAGTATTTAATTACATTACTTCACTGTAAACGGCCAATATACCGCCACAGTAGTATCAACGGAATCAAAATATAATGCCACGGGAGCACAGGCGCATCCCGGGCTCAACATCCAAAATAACCAAAAGTACATCTGCAGCCTAGAATCTACAGCCACTCTGCTTCCTCGATCCTCATCCTGCAGTAAAAATATGGAGCCCCCGAGGGGGTCAGCAACCCTTGGCTGGTATGGTTAACGCGCAGCCCATCGGCTACCGGGATACGCGCAACTAATTGTCATGATAACATGGCATTCATTTTAACATAACATAACATAACATAACATGTGGCATAGCATTATTATTGCATAGCACAACATCACATACACAGTGGATACTCTTTCCACAATCACAAACCAAGAAGGTTAACAACATAAGAGCCTAGAGAATGGTTCACTCTCATGTTAAGCTCGTTACACACACTCATTACCGTTCTGTTATTCGAACGAGTAACTTAAGTCACAGATGGTTCGGATATAGTGACCCGAACACACCACACAAACACATGTTCCCACTAAACCGATCATAAGTCAGAATAGGTAAGCTTTGGAGGAAGCTAGCGGGAGATCGAACGCCAAATTAAGGAGAACAATCTTAACAACATAAGAGTCGAATCTGATTCAGATATCTACTCTTAAACTTACATGCATGACCGGACAACCGGATTCCTCACTTCCCAGTTAGCACTTGTTAGAAGTTCAACAGTGGAACTTAACAAACAATTCACAACAAGTGGTAAGTCATTGTTAGACACACACAAGGGAAATGAGTCACATCATAACATCACAATAATATGAACAACTGTAAACTCATTACATGATTAAGTCTTATAACGTCATAAACACACAAAAAACAAACAACACACAAGCCGGTGTAAACCGGTAGGCAACAGACTGCAAGAAAACCATACCTTGGTCCTTGCTTCGATTGTTTTCCACCGTAGGTCACTCCTATACATGATTAATAACGTCGGTTAATTAATTTACTTAACTTCAAATTTACTAAATGTTTAACCATGATTATATGACATGTTTAAATGCCCAACTTAACCTGGTTACCTCATTATACCCCCTAGGGTTAACTACATTTGCCACATTCTTTAATGTTTTTTTTTAAGTTTTTGTCTGTCCGACCCACCGTCCGACCCACCAACTGGGTCGGACCCTTCCAGTGACTCCCGGTTTTGAAAACTCTACTTGTCCGACCCATGTCCGACCCAACCCTCTGGGTCGGACCGTTCCAGAACTCTTACTGGCGTCTAACAGAGGCTGTCCGACCCAACCTGGTTCGGACCCCTGGGTCGGACGCCACCAGAACTTGCCCAAACATTGTCAAATCTTCACCAAACTTCTCCTAAAGCCTCCTAATGTTTTCTAACATCATTTGGTACACTTACACCCTCATACAACATCCATGAAACTCATTTTCTATCTCCTTAAACACTTACTCATTTCATACCAAAATTCCTAACACTTATGATATTTTCTCCTTGGTTTTCTAAGTGGTGTTTCATACCTATGATAACCACTATGCCAATAATGTTTCCTCACCACTACCACATCATCTCCCAAGCATCTTTTCTTCCTAAACAACTCCTTGAACATCTTTACAAGTTTATAGCTTCCCATGCAACAAATCACTTCATCCCTTTTCCACCAACAATACACAAGTCCTAAATACAATCTCACCATGATCTTGAAATGTCAAAACCTTCTTTTGCATTCTAAATCCTCTAGAACATTGCCTAAGCCCTTTTACATCTTTAAACACCTTAATGCATGTTCTCTTCCATTAGTTGAACACTTAACCATTCTAAACATTTCTTAACTTACCAAACTCATTTTAAACCCTAAAACTTCTTGTTTATTACCTAAATTTACATGGGTTCTCCTAGAACATTACTAAACCAAAACACATTGTTTTCACCATTAAACAACCAAAACACTAAAATCCATCAAACACATTCTTATACACAAAACTTCACTCATTTAGCACTACATCACAATATAGTGCATAATTTAAATTGCATGGCACTTAGGCCCTTAAATAACATGGCTCTTAGGCCCTTAAGATGCATAAATCATAAACACTGAATTTCCCACATTATATTTGCCTTTGACCTGCAAATACACTCAACAATACATATGCCTTTTACTAAGCCCTTGAGAACATTTTACTAAGTCATTCACCATTGGCTCCTTAGATCATTTTAATAAGCAACATAAGCTCATTTCTCCTAAGACTTTAAACCACATTAGGTTAGCACATTTACCTCTTTTCCTCACAACTTCTTTCTTGTTTTCTTGACTAAATCGGCAAGGCTTTTGATTGTTGTCAACTTCTAAACATTATACAAATGATAAAATGAGTATACAAGCTTTATGCTTCATCTCATTGTAAACCCTAGATTATACATTGTTTTAAAAACATTAAGATAGTTGTTTTACCTTAGAACTTGAAGAGAGTTTGAATATATATCAAGAGAGGACTCCACCTAGTCCATGAAAGGTTGAAATGAAGCTAGAACAAGGCAAGGTAAGGGCACCATTAGTGGTGATTTTCGGACAACATAATAACATGAAGGAAGTGTTATTTTTCTTTGAGTTTCCTTACCTTGAAGCAAAGGAGAACAACAATATGTGAAAAGATGAGCTCAAGCTCCTCCCATGGTGATTCTTCTTGGCACCAAAATGAGCTCTTGAGATTTTGAAAGGATAGAATTGAAGAGCTTGATGAGAGGAAGAGAATGGTGGTCTTAGAATTTAATTTGGCAAAATGAGCTAGGAGATACAAGTGGTCAAAGATGGAAATGATGGTGGTGTTGGTGTTGCTGTAGCAAACCGTGAATGAGAGCAAGAAGGAGATAGAAGAGAGGTTGAAGACGTGTGAAATGAGAGAAATGAGAGAATGAAGATTGGTTTTGCTTTTTAGAAGATATTTATACTTAAAGTAAATAGTAACCATTAGTCATCACTTATTCTTAATAAACTTACATGTGTGGTGACTCATTACTACAAAAACCGGCCCCCTTTATGTTACTAAGGGTATTTTAGTCTTTGTTTATCAATTTAATTACTTATACAAACATATGTTACAAACTAGCTTATTTTAGTTACTATTCACTAAAACAAGGCACATAGATGTGAAATTTTTGATTTCCCATTGATATAGACTTCCAAATGTGATACTATATAGTACACATTTAATTAAAGAGTAATGATGGACATTTAGCCATTCAAAACTCATTTACAAGACAATTTTTCAAAAATGTGCTTTAAGACTCCTTAAAGCACATTTTGTGTTTTAACTTGTTTTCAAGCTTGGTTTTCTTTGGTAATTGGTTTAATATGTTCATTAGTATATAAATAAGGTCTTGGTAAGCTCATTAGGTCTTACCCAAGCTTATCCCAAGCTTAGAGCACATTTTAGCCCTAATTGACTTTAAGGCATTTATTTTATGTTTTCTATGGTTTAAATTGTTTACTAATGTTTCTAAGACTCTTTTTTAGTCTTAATATACCATATTTAAATGTTTAAACAACATACTAAGGTTTGGGGTATTTCAATCTACCCCCCTTAAAAGAACTTTGTCCTCAAAGTTCACACTTCCACATATCCTAAATGTTAGAACACGGGAATACATATAAACAATATTTCCATACAACATTAAACACACTTACATAACATTGGACACAAGTCCATAAAACATAACATCGGACACAATTCCATACAACACAACATCGGACACAAGGTCCATACAACATCATTCAGACACAACGGTCTGTAACATAACACATAACATAGACGATGTATTTAAATACACGTCGTACACACATAACCGAAACGGCTCTACCCCCCTTAAAAAGGGGTACGCCCCGTACCCTATACACATAAACACTAAGAAGTAAACAATGACGGGTACTTCGCCTTCATCTTATCTTCCAGCTCCCAAGTGGCCTCCTCAACGTCCTGGTTAGACCAGAGAACCTTCACCAGTCTCACAGACTTATGGCGAGTGTCTCGAGTCTTAGTATCCAGAATCCGTACCGGAGTCTCCACTGATCGCATGGTCGGCTCTAAGGTTAGCCTTTCAGGCTGAAGCACATGAGACGGATGAGACATATATTTCTTCAACTGGGACACATGAAATACATCATGTACCTTGCCCAGCTCGGCGGGTAGATCAAGTCTGTAAGCTACCGGGCCGATCCGCTCCGTCACAACATAAGGCCCCACATATTTTGGGCTCAACTTGCCTTTCTGGCCAAAACAAATACTCCCTTCATGGGGGATACTCTGAGAAATACCTGATCGCCCACGGCGAACTCCAGGTCACGTCTGCGCACATCTGCGTACGACTTCTGTCTATCCTGAGCTGCCTTCATGTTAGCCCGGATCTGGCGAACTTCTGCCTGAACTTGTTCAAGATACTCTGGTCCTATAATGACCGTCTCACTCGACTCATCCCAGCATAATGGCGTGCGGCATGGTCTACCGTACAAAGCCTGGAAGGGAGACATCTTGATCGATGCATGGTAACTGTTGTTGTAACTAAACTCGATCAGATGTAACTTATCAATCCAGCTGGTCTGAAAGTCAAGTGCACATGCACGTAACATATCCTCAAGTGTCTGGATGGTACGCTCACTCTGACCATCTGTCTGTGGGTGGAACGCTGTACTTAGCTTCAGCTCGGTACCAAGCGCTTCCCGTGTGGATTTCCAATACCTGAGAGGAATCTGGTATCCCTGTCAGACACAATTTTTTTCGGTACCCCATGATGTCTTACAATCTCTGTCGAAGAGTTCTGCTAGTTTTGCCACTTTCCAGGTGTCCTTCATCGGTATGAATCGAGCCACCTTGGTCAGTCGGTCAACAACAACCCAAATCATATTCAGACCTCCCCTTGTAGGCGGAAGCCCTACTACGAAGTCCATAGAAATGTCATGGAACTTCCACTCAGGCACTGGCATTGGCTGTACCATACCACCAGGCCGTCGGTGCTCAAACTTGACCTTCTGACAAGTGAGACACCTCAACACATAATCATTAACATCCTTTTTCATGCCAGTCCACCAAAAATAACGTTTCATACCCTTATACATCTTTGAAGCTCCGGGGTGAATCGAAGTCGTAGAACATGGGATTCACTCAGTATGCGCTCCTTCAGCTCAGCGCTACTCCTCGGAATACACAGTCGGCCATTGAGCCTAATCAGGTCATCATCGTGGAGTCGGAAGTCGTACTTCTGACCCTCGAATGTGCCATCAATAAGCTTCTGCCTGATCTCCAACATATACTGATCCGTCATCTGAGCACTCCGCACCTCTTCAACCAAGCCAGTATGAGAGACTAGCGAATGGAGAGAGTGTGCTCGGCGACTCAATGCGTCAGCTACCACATTTGCCTTACCCTCTTTGTACTGTAGATTAATGTCGTAGTCGTTTAGAAACTCAACCCACCTTCTTTGCCTCATGTTCAACTCCTTCTGAGTGAACAAGTATTTTAAACTTTTGTGGTCCAATAAATTGTCACACTTACCCCATACAAATAATGTCGCCATATCTTCAATGCGAAGACAATGGCACCCAGTTCTAAATCGTGGGTAGGGTAGTTCTCTTCATGCTTCTTCAGCTGTCGGGAGGCGTAAGCTACGACCTTCCCGTGTTGCATCAACACACAACCCATACCTCTGCCTGATGCGTCGCAATAGACCTCAAAACCATCTGGACCGTCTGGTATAGTCAGGACTGGTGCAGATGTCAGAGCATCCTTGAGACTCTGGAAAGAACTCTCACAGTCGACTGTCCACTCGAATGGTGCATCCTTTTTCATCAAGGAAGTCATCGGCTTCGAGACACTGGAGAAGTCCTTCACAAACCTCCTATAATAACCTGCCAGACCGAGGAAGCTCCTGATATCGGTAACTGTCTTCGGCCTAGGCCAGGTGCGCACTGCATCAATCTTTGCCGGATCAACAGCGATCCCGGCCTCAGAAATCACATGACCAAGAAAGGATACTTGGTTCAACCAATTCACACTTTGAAAATTTAGCATACAACTGATTCTTCCTCAATGTTTGTAACACATTTCTCAGGTGGCTTTCGTGCTCACCTCTCGATTTCGAGTACACAAGAATATCATCGATGAAGACTACCACTGACTTGTCCAACTGATCTTGGAACAAGCGGTTCATTAAGTCCATGAACTTAGCTGGTGCATTGGATAAACCAAACGGCATAACCGTAAACTCATAATGTCCATACCTTGTTCTGAATGCTGTCTTCTCAATATCACTGTCACGAATAGCAATCTGATGGTATCCGGATCGTAGATCTATCTTGGAGAATACTGATGCTCCCCTCAACTGATCAAATAAGTCGTCGATGCGTGGTAAAGGGTAACGGTTCTTCACCGTAACTGCATTCAGTTCTCGATAGTCAATACTAGGCGGAGACTACCGTCCTTCTTCTTCACGAAGAGGACCGGCGCTCCCCATGGTGAAACACTAGGGCAGATAAATCCCTTGTCGAGTAGGTCTCTCAGCTGCTCCTTGAGCTCTGTCATCTCTGCTGGAGCCATACGATAGGGCGCCTTCGCAATTGGTCCGGTGCCCGGAACCAAATCAATTTCAAACTCAACTTCCCGTGCTGGCGGCATGCCCGGCAGTTCCTTAGGAAATACATCAGGAAACTCCGACACTACCGGCACATCTGGGCTAAACTCTGGATCTCTCTCTATGTCCTGGACATAGCAGAGGTATACATCATTCCCTCATCGTAGTTCATGATACATAGCCATGGCGGTGATGATCTGAGTCGAAGGCTCCCTGGGCCTCTGGCGGTAAGATATTGTAACCCCAGATGGACTCCGAAGAAGCAGACGATGCTCGGCACACAGGATTCTGCCCTTGTACCGCTCCAACCAGTTCATCCCGACAATCACATCAAAACCAAGTCCGTCGAACTCTATCAAGTCGATCGGAAACTCTTCACCTCTGATTCGTACAACAACATCTCGGTGGTAGCGGGTACACCTGATCCGCTCTTTCGACGGGAGAGTGACTAGGAAGTCTGGCATCTCATCACCGTCTAACCCCAGCCTCTTCGCAAAGGATAGCGAAATAAATGTATGTGAGGCTCCGGAGTCGAACAAGATCGAAGCGTCCACGCCATTGACTGGAAAGGTACCGGTGAGGATTGTGCCGCTCTTGCCGGCTTCTGCCTCATTGCAGACACTCAGTGTACCTCCCGTTCCGAGAGCACAGCCTAATTCATTGGCAAACTAATAAGTATTGGGTAACAACACGGTTGATATACTTCAACAACTCCACTTTATTCATTATACACTCTTCTTACATTATACGTTGGTTTACACTGTTGACATAACTAACACATATATAACATCCTTAACATACACTGGCTTAACACATTACATAATTATACAAGGCTTTAAAACTGTCTGAAGGTCAAATTCAAACGTCCGGGTTTCATGTGTGTGGCGTTGATCACTGCCGACGGTGCGGTATTCAGTTTGATCTTCCTGATGCCATGATATAGCATCCTTGACTGCCCACCCATGATTAACACATCTCCTGATTTTAGTACTAACTTCTTTGCGAGATCAGCACGCTTCTGCTCGCCATATATAAACACTGCGGTATCACCAATGGACCAAGACACCACGGGTACTCCCTTACTTAGAGACTCGGGCGACTCGTCCTTATCTTGGTGTAAACCCAACCGTCCACCTTTCTGGTAGAAGTTCACAATACACAAATCTGCTTTAACACTTGGAATTGAATCCGTTTCAACTTGCTGAGCAATTCCCACGGCGTGGTTAACGACCGCAAGGAACTCCTCAGGTATACTTGGTACAGTTGCTCCATCTTCGGCTCGCACTTCTTGATATGTCTTGGTGTAAGGATTCCAGTCCTTACCCATGCACATCATCTTCAATTTCATTCTTGATCCGCTCGGGTGTACGGGTGTGTAGAAACCTCTGGTGTTGCTCCAAGTTCATTGCATCGTCTGATGATGTGAATTTGTGCTTCCGGTGTCAGGTATCCATTTAAGAGTATCATACCTGGCTGGATACCTGACATTGCTCCATTGGAAGTCGGTGATGTTGATGGTGGTTTCTTCAGGGTTTGGTGTGGGTGGGATTGGATAACATATATTGAAGGTTCCTTTAAGTTTAGAATTATCTAATTAGGTGACTTTCACATTATACTTTACTTCTTTACTCACATGATAATACACTTGGACTCACTAATACACACATGCATGAAATGCGGTATGCAATCACTTATTTCATTCAACAATATAGGCGGTACCTGGTCTAGAAGAGGGCCCTGGCGCCTCAGACCGGTCCACCACATGCAGGGTGGCCTTGCTAGGTCCCGACCCCTTCCCCTTCTGGGAATCAGTGCTCCTCTGATCTGTGGGTGGCTGGTTAGCCGTCTTCGGGCCATCGATGGTCGCTGTGGCCTTTCCCTTCCACTGCCCCTTGGGCTTGTTGACTCTGCTGTTGGGGTTCCGGTAACACTCATAGTCACGGTGACCCCACTTCTCGCAGTAACGACACTGCACGTCGTTTCCCTTGCAGTCCTTGCCGGGGTGGTCTCCGTTACACCACTTACAGTAGTAGTGGCGCTCCGGTCCAGAACCCGTGCTAGCTGCTATCACAGTACACAATCAATACTTACTTCACAACTTAACAACACACACTTCAACTTGTCACACATGATTAAATAATTACCCTTAGGTGGGTAAGAGCGTAGGGGTTTCGCCGCGTAAGCATATGTGAGCTTCAATGGCTCCTCAGCTGTGGTGGTTTGGGCTTGGCCCTTGTCACCCTGGTGCTGACTCTTCTGGGGCTGGGGATAAGGCTTCTTCTTCTTCTTTCCTCCCCCGTACCCCTGCGGACTCTGGCCCTCGCTCGTGGCCTTGCGCTTGTGCGCATTCTCCTCGTCCCTCAGACGGACGGTAATCTCGACCTTAGCAGCAGCATGATAGCACTCCTGAATTTAGGATGTCAGTCATGCCCCGCAAACATACTCACAAACTCACATTAATACACACTTATGGATTACACTTATTCACATCACACTTCATTCAAATTACCTGCAAGGTAGTATACTCAGCTGGCCCCATCCCATAGCGAAGACGGTGGCTGAGACCGTTGTAGAAACGGTTTACCAGCACCCGGTTCGAGTATCCCAGGTCCGGTAACAGGTGGATAAGACCGGTGAATGCAGTGTAGTACTCATCGACCGACATCTTGTCCCCCTGCCTCAGACTATCCAGCTCCAGGCGCTTAGCCTCTTGAACATGCACAGGGTAATACTTGGCTCGCAGCAGAGCCGTGTACTCCCTCCAACCAAACTGAGGATCCGCCATCCGGTCCTCTCTCACAAGCTTCCACCAACTCTGTGCCGAACCCTTCAGGTAGTAAGCGGCAAGACGGACCTTGGCCCCAGCAGGCACATCCAAGGTCTCGTAGGCGGTCTCCAACTCGGAGATGTACGCCTCCAGCTTACGTGGGTCGGTCTCCCCATGAAACGACGGGGGTCTCAAGTCTGCCAATGCCTTGACCCAGTTGGTCTCTCGTGGCGGTGGCGGTGGTGGTTGAACTTCGGGCTGTTGCCCCTGCTGAATTGCAGCTACAAGTTGTGGGACCATTTGGGCTACGGCGGCCGCTACAGCTTCGGCCATGGCTTGTGCCGTAGGGTTCTCTCCCTAGTTCCCAGTGTCTCCAATGCTCCCCCGCGGCCTCGACCTCGTGGTCTACCTGACATCTGAATTCACACGAACATTATTAGCATTGTGCTTACACACTTATCGGTTCCAACGGTTGTAACGTTTCCCGACAATAAGGTATCTCCACACTTGGTTAGTGGTTAACCTTTCCATAACTGCTCACTTAGGTAACTGTAGTTAGGTTTCCTAACTCGGTATATTCCTAAGCTCGGTATTCTAGTCATCAGAGCGATACTTCGCTCTGATACCACTTTTTGTAACACCCCTACATCGAACTTCACAACTAATTGAAATCGCAGCGGAATTAAACAACTAAACATTAACTAAACGCTTCGGTGCTACAACGCCGTCAACCACCCACGTGGTTAACAAGGCAGAATAAATACAAGTGTACCGGTCTGATGATCAGACTCCCGAGCATAGAACTAAAACCATAAATACATCATATACAATACCGAGTATTTAATTACATTACTTCACTGTAAACTGCCAATATACCGCCACAGTAGTATCAACGGAATCAAAATATAATGCCACGGGAGCACAGGCGCATCCCGGGCTCAACATCCAAAATAACAAAAAGTACATCTGCAGCCTAGAATCTACAGCCACTCTGCTTCCTCGATCCTCATCTTGCAGTAAAAATATGGAGCCCCCGAGGGGGTCAGCAACCCTTGGCTGGTATGGTTAACGCGCAGCCCATCGGCTACCGGGATACGCGCAACTAATTGTCATGATAACATGGCATTCATTTTAAACATAACATAACATAACATGTGGCATAGCATTATTATTGCATAGCACAACATCACATACACAGTGGATACTCTTTCCACAATCACAAACCAAGAAGGTTAACAACATAAGAGCCTAGAGAATGGTTCACTCTCATGTTAAGCTCGTTACACACACTCATTACCGTTCTGTTATTCGAACGAGTAACTTAAGTCACAGATGGTTCGGATATAGTGACCCGAACACACCACACAAACACATGTTCCCACTAAACCGATCATAAGTCAGAATAGGTAAGCTTTGGAGGAAGCTAGCGGGAGATCGAACGCCAAATTAAGGAGAACAATCTTAACAACATAAGAGTCGAATCTGATTCAGATATCTACTCTTAAACTTACATGCATGACCGGACAACCGGATTCCTCACTTCCCAGTTAGCACTTGTTAGAAGTTCAACAGTGGAACTTAACAAACAATTCACAACAAGTGGTAAGTCATGTTAGACACACACAAGGGAAATGAGTCACATCATAACATCACATAATATGAACAACTGTAAACTCATTACATGATTAAGTCTTATAACGTCATAAACACACAGAAAAACAAACAACACACAAGCCGGTGTAAACCGGTAGGCAACAGACTGCAAGAAAACCATACCTTGGTCCTTGCTTCGATTTGTTTCCACCGTAGGTCACTCCTATACATGATTAATAACGTCGGTTAATTAATTTACTTAACTTCAAATTTACTAAATGTTTAACCATGATTATATGACATGTTTAAATGCCCAACTTAACCTTGGTTACCTCCATTATACCCCCTAGGGTTAACTACAATTGCAACATTCTTTAATGTTTTTTTTAAGTTTTTGGTCTGTCCACCCACCGTCCGACCCACCAACTGGGTCGGACCCTTCTAGTGACTCCGGGTGTTGAAAAACTCTACTTGTCCGACATGTCCGACCCAAGCCCTCTGGGTCGGACCGTTCCAGAACTCTTACTGGCGTCTAACAGAGGCTGTCCGACCCAAACTGGTTCGGACCCCTGGGTCGGACGCCACCAGAACTTGCCCAAACATTGTCAAATCTTCACCAACTTCTCCTAAAGCCTCCTAATGTTTTCTAACATCATTTGGTACACTTACACCCTCATACAACATCCATGAAACTCATTTTCTATCTCCTTAAACACTTACTCATTTCATACCAAAATTCCTAACACTTATGATATTTTTCTCCTTGGTTTCTAAGTGGTGTTTCATACCTATGATAACCACTATGCCAATAATGTTTCCTCACCACTACACATCATCTCCCAAGCATCTTTTCTTCCTAAACAACTCCTTGAACTTTACAAGTTTATAACTTCCCATGCAACAAATCACTTCATCCCCTTTTCACCAACAATACACAAGTCCTAAATACATCTCACCATGATCTTGAAATGTCCCAAAACCTTCTTTTGCATTCTAAATCCTCTAGAACATTGCCTAAGCCCTTTTTACATCTTTAAACACCTTAATGCATGTTTCTTCCACTAGTTGAACACTTAACCATTCTAAACATTTCCTAACTTACCAAACTCATTTTAAACCTTAAACTTCTTGTACATTACTAAATTTAACATGGGTTCTCCTAGAACATTACTAAACCAAACACATTGTTTTCACCATTAAACAACCAAAACACTAAAATCCATCAAACACATTCTTATACACAAAACTTCACTCATTTAGCACTACATCACAATATAGTGCATAATTTAAATTGCATGGCACTTAGGCCCTTAAATAACATGGCTCTTAGGCCCTTAAGATGCATAAATCATAAACACTGAATTTCCCACATTATATTTGCCTTTGACCTGCAAATACACTCAACAATACATATGCCTTTTACTAAGCCCTTGAGAACATTTTACTAAGTCATTCACCATTGGCTCCTTAGATCATTTTAAAAGCAACATAAGCTCATTTCTCCTAAGACTTTAAACCACATTAGGTTAGCACATTTACCTCTTTTCCTCACAACTTCTTTCTTGTTTCCTTGACTAAATCGGCAAGGCTTTTGATTGTTTGTCAACTTCTAAACATTATACAAATGATAAAATGAGTATACAAGCTTTATGCTTCATCTCATTGTAAACCCTAGATTATACATTGTTTTAAAAACATTAAGATAGTTGTTTTACCTTAGAACTTGAAGAGAGTTTGAATATATATCAAGAGAGGACTCCACCTAGTCCATGAAAGGTTGAAATGAAGCTAGAACAGGCAAGGCAAGGGCACCATTAGTGGTGATTTTCGGACAACATAATAACATGAAGGAAGTGTTATTTTTCTTTGAGTTTCCTTACCTTGAAGCAAAGGAGAACAACATATGTGAAAAGATGAGCTCAAGCTCCTCCCATGGTGATTCTTCTTGGCACCAAAATGGAGCTCTTTTTGAAAGAGAGATTGAAAGCTTGAGGAAGAAGAAAAGGTGGTGAGATTGAAGAAGAAGAGGAGATAGTGGATAAAAGGATGGTTGGGCTTTAAGTAGAAGGGAAGAGAATTAGAGTGGAAGGAGGTGGAAAGAGCTAGAGTAGTGGAGTAATTTGAAGAATTTATACTTAAAGTAATAGAAAAGCTAGGATGTTTGGTTGGTTACTGTATGGTGGTTAAGTTGAAACTATGATGGTGCTGGCACATGATGTGTGTTTTTGTTTCTGTAGCAAACCGTGAATGAGAGCAAGAAGGAGTAGAAGAGAGGTTGAAATGGTGAAATGAGAGATGAGAGAATGAAGATTGGTTTTGCTTTTAGAAGATATTTATACCTTAAAGTAAATAGTAACCATTAGTCATCACTTATTACTTAATAAACTTACATGTGTGGGTGACTCATTACTACAAACTGCCCCCTTTTGTTATGTTACTAAGGTATTTTAGTCTTTGTTTTATCAATTTAATTACTTATACAACATATATTACAAACTAGCCTATTTTAGTTACTATTCACTAAAACAAGGCACATAGATTTGAATTTTTTGATTTCCCATTGATATAGACTTCCAAATGTGATACTATATAGTACACATATTAATTAAGAGTAATGATGGACTTTAGCCATTCAAACTCATTTACAAGACAATTTTTCAAAAATGTGCTTAAGACTCCTTAAAGCACATTTTGTGTTTTAACTTGTTTTTCAAGCTTGGTTTTCTTTGGTAATTGATTTAATATGTTCATTAGTATACAAATAAGGTCTGGTAAGCTCATTAGGTCTTACCCAAGCTTATCCCAAGCTTAGAGCACATTTTAGCCCTAATTGACTTTAAGGCATTTATTATGTTTTTCTATGGTTTAAATTGTTTACTAATGTTTCTAAGACTCTTTTTAGTCTTAATATACCATTTTAAATGTTTAAACAACATACTAAGGTTTGGGGTATTTCACTTACAAAAGAAGTGGCGCTGCGACTGGGTAGAGCCTTTTATCATGTGTCTCGGATTAATAAAAGAAAGGGGAAAAGAGGTGATCAATTGATAACTTAGCTAAATTAGAGGACTCTTACCCTAGATGGTATAGACCTTAGGGGCTGGGCCTCAATGGTAGAGGAGGTCAACTGCTAGACCTGCTCTGTGCCCTTCTGGCTGGGGCGGCAATTATGCTCTTTCCTCAAAGCAAAAACCTCTGTGCCCTTCAAAGTTTATTATTTACTTCCCGCGCTTGCTGCCACCGCCCTTAGGCGTGCCCTCGTCCTCCTTCTCAGGAGCTTTCCGCTTCTGCCACTGAGTGTCCTCCCTCGATTTCACCATCAACTCGGTCTATGAGGCAACGTCATAGCACTCTTGTAACTTCAGGTAGGGGTGTAAAAATTGGGTTTCAGGTCGGGTTGAGCTCAACCTGAACTCAACCCGAAAATAGTCTAGGTCAACCCAAACCCAGAGCGGGTTATATTTCTTCAACCCGAACTCGTAGTGGGTTGACCCGAATCCGACTAGTCTTTTTAAAAATCCTTTTATTTTTAAAATTTAGCATTATATGATAAGTAAATATAATACTTTATTATTAATTAATTATGTTACTATATTTAATCCTAAATTGCTAATTACATATTTATTTTAGTCATAAATAAATCATGAAAAACTAATTTCAGTCATTAAATATAACATATTTTTTATTAATTTTTCTAGGTTATGGGTTGGCGGGTTCAACCCAAACCTGGCTTTTTACGGGTCAGTTTTGGGTCGGGTTTCAGGTTCGAGTCAAGATTGACATCCCTACTTACACGTAAGCTCCTCGGTAGTTATATTGTTACAATTGACATTACATAAACCTTTAGCTTTTTACTTGAACAATGGGATACAAGGTGGTGCCCATCATGGCCTTAATCCGGTATAGCAGGCCTCCCTTGAACTTCTCGACCTTCACGGCTCAGAATAGATCACACTGGGGATGAAGTCCAGAAGACTGATAAACTGTGTGTAGTACTGATCTACTGTAAAACTCCCTTGCCTCAGGGTCCCAAACTCCTCCCCTTCTTCTGTTTCAGATGGGCGGGGTAGTACTTCTCTCTAAGCAACTCCATGAACCCCGTCCAGGCGAAGCCCTCAGTCACAAGGTAGTGGTCCTTGAATGAACTTCACTAAGTGCTAGCATCCTTCATGTGGAAAACCGCAATCTCGATCTTCTAATCGGCTGGAACATGCAAGGAATCAAAAGCCTTCTCAAGCTCGATAATGAAGTGCTCTAGCGTCGTGGGATCAGCCTCACCTGCGTATGTCAAAAGGCGCGTCTTGGAGACGCTTCTCAGCTAATTCGGTGGCCTGGGCTTGGGCTGTGGTTGGAGTGGTGCCACGGGTGGTGTTGGAGGTGGTGGCGGTGCTGGAGGTGGTCCGAAGAGCACGCCTCCTAGCTGTGCAATCTGTGCAAAGATGGATGCTACCGTCTTTGCAACCCTTGAAACCTCAGGGACGTCAACTCTAGTCGGTCCACCCCGACCTCGGCCGCTCCTAGGCCTCTAGCCCTACCTAACATCTGTAATAAGATAGCTCAGGTCAAAACTTGGAAACATACCGTGTGTTAGGATTTCGGGCCCATTTCCCCAGGATCGTGGTGAGATCGACATGGTTACCAAAGAAGAAAAATCATAAGATAATGTAATGATAAACTAGTGACACAAGGATATACGTGGTTCGGTCCAAACATGACCTACATCCACGGGAGGAGATAGAACAACTTTCATTAAGAAGACGAGGATTACAAGTTTATATGAGGATTACCCAACCAACCCATCAACCGTGTTTCCGTGTTTCCCTTGGTGTTTTTACCCGAGTCCCTTGAGTTCCCATAAAACCACCATTTACTCTCATGGATGTGATCCTCACAAGTTGGGATGATCCAAAGCTACGGGTTACTAGATCTATTTATAGTGCTAGATCTAAACCCTTCACTTATCCCAATGTTAACCTTGTAACAACCGCTACATAACGATTCACAAGTTACAACGGTTACAACTTAATTAACACAATCCATTAACACCTAGGAACAACTAACACTTGGGTCTCTAGAAAGCCAGAAGTCATAACTTCTTCTTTCAAATATTTTAACTTCCTTATAACTCTCCTCATAATGTTAGAAAACCAAATGCTTTAGATGCCATTAATTTTCACTGCATAAATGCTCCCACTAATGCATCTTCAACTTCCGGGAAACTCTTCGTAAATAATAAATTAATTGGATGACGAAACCAATTAACTTCACAAGAGTAACTCAACGGATTTAGCATTAATTCTAACAATTCTTCCTCTTAATGCTCAATTCGGCCAATCACATACCACTATCAATGCCAAACTTCCTCTTGAAGAATAATCCCAAAAACATCCCACACAAGGACGAACCGAATAACTTCATCTGGACTGTTTGCATTCCAACTTCGGTAAATTGACCACTCCTCCCTGAGCCCCCAAAGACTCATTTGGTCCAAATCTCCATGGACCCGCCACAAACACGAAGTAGTAGCAACTCAGGAAGCAACTACGTAACCAAAGACACGAGTGATCTCTTCCATCTTTATCAGTTTCTCGCAAAGTCTCAAAACACGACCTAATAGCAGCTTCACAACTGATCACCTCGTGAAGCTCCGTTTGTGGTTATATGCGCGCTACCACAACCCTAGGTCCACCCACTTGCTAGATGATCTCCAGTGCTCCATGGAAGTCCATGATCCGTCATGTGACCCTAGAAAAATATTTTTCCCATTTTCTGCACCAATCCATCACCATTGAAGCTTCACCATTCTTTATTATCCTTACTCCCCCACAAAGGGTTTGTAAATAAAGAACTAGATCTAACTTCAAATTATGAATGATGCACCGGATTTTTCAAGATCCAAGATCTCCAACTTGATCTCCTTTCAACAACACATCATCATCTCCAAGTACATCCCCACACCAAAAAACACACGTAGTTGATGATTTTTTTTCACAAGCTCTTCCTCTCTACCAAACTTGTTTTCAATCCAAAATTCTTCTTAAGAGCACACCACCTCTCTCATGAAAACACCTCACCATCACCGTACTTGATACAACATTAGTCACCAAACTCTCATCATTGCTCAATGAAGAATAAAACCACATTTACTCTTTAGTGGATTTACATATCCATTAGCAAGAATTGAGTGCCAAGACTTCAAAAATATCATGAACACAGTGTTCCGATCAAGGCAAGGAAATGCAGAGCTTCAAGGCATGACAACTTTCTTCTCCAATACTTCATTCACTCTTCACTTTTATCAAAACCCATATCATCTTGAATCACCGTTCTCTCTTCCCAGTGACATCTCCAACAACACGGACATCCCGAAAACCATGAGCTTTGATACCACTTGTTAGGATTTTGGGCCCATTTCCCCAGGATCGTGGTAAGATCGACATGGTTACCAAAGAAGAAAAATCATAAGATAATGTAATGATAAACTAGTGACACAAGGATATATGTGGTTTGGTCCAAACATGGCCTACATCCACGGGAGAAGATAGAACAACTTTCATTAAGAAGATGAGGATTACAAGTTTACATGAGGATTACCCAACCAAGCCATCAACCCGTTTTCCTGTGTTTCCCTTGGTGTTTTTACCCGAGTCCCTTTGAGTTCCCATAGAACCACCATTGACTCTCATGGATGTGATCCCCACAAGTTGGGATGATCCAAAGCTACGGGTTACTAGATCTATTTATAGTGCTAGATCTAAACCCTTCGCTTATCCCAATGTTAACCTTGTAACAACACTACATAATGATTCACAAGTTACAACGGTTTATAACTTAATTAACACAATCCATTAACACCTAGGAACAACTAACTCTTGGGTATCTAGAAAGCTAGAAGTCATAACTTCTTCTTTCAAATATTTTAACTTCCTCATAACTCTCCTCATAATGTTAGAAAACCAAATGTTTTAGACGCCATTAATTTTCACCGCATAAATGCTCCCACTAATGCATCTTCAACTTCCGGGAAACTCTTCGTAAATAGTAAATTAATTGGATGACGAAATCAATTAACTTCACAACAGTAACTCAATGGATTTAGCATTATTCTAACACCGTGTTACATTAATACTCTAAGTGCATTCAAAGATAAACTTCCATGCATTTAGCATTTCTAAGACCTTATAGGTCACGAATCCTCACAACGGTTTTTCCCATTTCCCTTATACTATGCTCACAGTTTTCTTCCTACTATCTTTTGTCATCAGAGCAGAGTACCGCTCTGATACCACTTTTTAACACCCTTACTTAATCATCTTATAACTACCGTCTGATCAACCTCTTAATCAATTACAACAGTAACGGAAAGTAAACCAAACTCTTATACTAACAGGTGTTACCGTCATTACTCGCCCATGTGAGTAATGAAGCATCCAAACTCAACCGAACACAAACGCTTGACCATATCTACAGTGATGTACAAGAGATAGATAATAGTTCAGTTACAATACGTAAAACAATCTGTTTCCCATGAGCATTCTAACACCAAATACAATTACAACCTCGTATCAAATCGGAATCCAAAAAACCAAAATGAAGTATACACTAAGGTTCGTGTACTGCTACCCGAAATCCCACACTTTGGCATCTTCAGCAGCTACACACCTGTAATGTTTGTTTGTATGTATGGAATCAGCTCCTGCTGAGTATGCTACTGCGCAACTGACATGTGCCCTCGGACTCTCAGATTATTTGGTTGAGTTGACATACGTTCAGTTATATGCTTATACTGATTATATAATAAAATTGTAAAGCAATTATAATGCTTAACAATGAACCATTTGAATCATACATAGCCATAGGCCCACTTACACACCACCAAACATTCACATCAATAAATATAACATTATAAGAATACGAGGGTCGTAGTTTAAACAAGTTCTTGCAATTCAACCTTTAGGTCCGTTATTGTTTCCAAGCTTGGTTTTAAAATGTGTGATGTGCTCCAATGTGATTAGGCTCCAGAAGTGATGTGTGTGCGTCGATATGAGTGCATCCCATTTGTGATGCAATGTTTACTAAAAAAACACACCTAATTTTTTGTAGACAACATTTTTACACATATAAAGTAATTTTTGACACATGGAATAAAAACTTCCAAGCACAAGTCTAAAGTAATCAAGTGTCAAAGTATTCAATCCAAACAACATAAGAGAACAAAAACATCCAAACACAAGTCAAAAGTAATCAATACATACAAGAGAATAATAACTTTAAAGATAACAAACTTCAATTAGACTACATTTAGATATCACCACATGAATCTTGGATGTCATCAACACAAGATCAACTAAATCATCTTCAACATTAGGAGCACCAATATCCTCTTCAAGTACTTCCACCTCCTCATCACTCAAGTTTGTCCAAGTAGAAGTGGAAAGGGCAACATTTTTTCCTCTAGATCTTGAAGTATTTTCTCTTCCCCTCCTTAATGATATAGTTTTTTTAGATAATTGGATCAAACCCCTATGAGTCTCACAATACTCTCATATAATCAATTGTACACAAGAAAGACATCAAGCATACACAAAATGCTCATTCAAGCTTTGAGGCCATTTATGAATGTTCTTATGTGTTTACATTGCTCTAACCCGGCAATAAGTGCATAGGGTCAAACTAGGTTGATGTATGAGCTGTAGGAACAAATAGGAATAAAATGAACTTCAAACGAAGAAGTTATGGTAAAAACAAGCTTAGACAAGCTCAGGGTGCATCGGGTCACATCGGGACTGAATCGGACCGTGTCGGACCGCATCCTCGCACCGGACCGCATCATAACACATCGGAGTCGTATCTTGAATAATCTCTCCTCGCTTCCATGGATGCGAACTATACCTCACATCACCTCAAAAGCGCATTATGCGCGCATAATGCGTGCCTCTTAAAAACCAAGTTTACAAGTGATACGAAGATAACATTGTTTCGTATTAGAGTTCATTGTATGTTAGTTCACTACTAACTCAACTCCTTACACTCAGCGTTCGTCATGTTTGAAGAGACGTGCTATAAACCATTACCCCTATTGTGTGGCGGGTCACTAAGGTTGCCCGTACCAACAGTAGTACCTCTGACCAACCGAATCAATCTCAGACGTTGGAATTTTAAATAAGTGAAGAGGTCCCGTATCCGTTTATCCTCTCGGTTTGTGATCATAGTGCACCAAGAACATCTTGGATTCCCATCCCACCATACTACCATCTTTCACTATATGATTAAGACACTTAATCATTTTACCTAAGACTCGTCCTAGGTTTCCAGTGAATAACAATTTCGAATGTGTAGTCACTAAGGACTTATGAAATACTCATAGAACATCTAGGGTAATAATCATTCGCATATGTGTTTATTAGAGCGGTATTTATATTCGCTCAATCTAAGGGACATTCTTAGATCACTCGGATAATGTACTTATCACTATCTCAATTTAATGATGTTTTCCTTGTCATTTAAGTATCTCAATTCGGATACATTAGTATTGCCTTTAGTTCGGTTTATTAGTTCAAACAAATATCATTGCATAACATGAGAAATTAATCCAAGGCATCAATACTTAATCATCCATATACAATAATGAATATCAATCACATATATCATCTTAATAATCAAGCACACAATATCCGGAACCCAAGAAAACCCTCAGGAACAATCGGATCACACAATAACATACCGTTCACTGACGATAGGTAGAAGATGTCCCATCCCGGGCCCGTGCTCTACTCACTCATATCTAGAATACGTAACACTAAGTGTTCATTCACTAAGATCTAAACCAATTCGGTCATCCCCAACAATACTAATCCCCCGGTAATTAACCCCTTGTTTAACTCTCATTGTAATCTCGGTTTTCCTACTCAAGGTCGGGATTAGCTATTCAATCCTCATTAATGTTAATCACTAACTCGATGTAACGTTTACAACTTTAGAATTAATTTAGTTAGCTACCTCATCATTAGAGGCTTACTCATAAATATACACTTATATATATATATATATTCATATAGATTGTTACTATATGTTATCATATAGTTGACCTTAGCATTTTAAACCCTCATCTAATCATGAGTTGGTCAACTTGACCCTCTTGGTCATCTAGGTTGACTATCCAAGTCAACTTAGTCATACAACCCAAAATATAATTTTTGAGTTATAAAATTCTTCAAGTATATTCCAAAGTACTCAAACCTTCTCATTATTTCATGTAACTCACTAACCTCTTTAACTCATACCAATTCTCCACAATGTCATTAAGACCCTAGTCTTAATGTAATCTTATGCCAACATCTACCATATATTAAGATCCATCTACAACTCTTATAATTCACATATTTACCCAAATTATTCTCAATATCACACTATATCCATCAAACCGATCCCTAATACCATAATTTAACCCCAAATCATCAACCTTATAACTTCTTTACACTCATCTAGCTTTGACCCAAAGTCCACAATATTTTCTCAAAATTGCCGAACATCACATACCAACTTCCATCACATAACACAATTTTTCCATGATTGCAAATCCACCTTACAATTTTACAAATCTTACAACTTAATCCTTAATTCACACTACATCATAATCTCTAAACTTATCCCACCTTCAATGCAAAACTTTTCATTAATCCAAACAGACCCCAAATCTGTACAAAATCATCTTTTCACCCAAAACTTTCCATATTTACAAAGTACCCCTTAGCATTGTACAACTTTACAATTTCATCCTTAAACTCTACCTTTCATAATCCTTCAATTTAATTTCAACTCTCAACCCAAATTTCTCCAAATTTTGAGAACAGACCCCCTGTTGTTCCGTATTAAATTTTCACCCTCAACTTTCCTATATTACACTTTGGCCACATAAGTTTTCCAAAACTTACAATTCACTCTTAAACTTCTCTAAAATTTTATTTTCATCATTCTAATCCCCAAATTTGGTCAATACCTTGATTCCTCCTAAGCTAACCACATTTTATTCAACAATCCACCAATTTTTTCCAGATTTAAGATTGAACCCCTCAAATTTGACAAATTTTACAATTTACCCCCAAACTCCATTTAACTCACAATTTCTCATCATTTCCACCTCAAACTTGGTCAACACTTTGACCCCATATATATTTAACCTCATAATTTTCCATGGCCCTAAATTTTTCAGAAATTGTGAAATAGCCCCAAAACTTCTTTAGAGTTTCCATTTAACTCTTTAAATCACTTTAAGTTGCATCCTTGCACTCCTAAACCATCCAAGGCCTATATCTCGGCCTATAATTCATTCTCTTCTTCAAATATACTCTAATTCACTTTATACAGCTCATCCAATAACTTCAACACTCCTTAAACAATCCTTACTTCCTAACATCTTTAAGTTCATTTCAAACACTAAACCAACTTCAAGAAGTAAATAAACCTTAGGTAACATCATACCAACCTTCCTATGTGGTTTTTCTCATTCAAAAAGCCCACTCACAACAATTTCTCACACTACATTGAACATGAGTAGAGTCTTTAACCTTTATAGCATTTAAACACCTTAAAATGCTTACAACATTTGCCAAAACATTGGGCCTTCAATCAAACCATAAACATAGCTTAAATGATTATAAAAAAGATCCACAATTTGGCCACATTAATACCTATGCCATAAGTTCTTGTTACTTTCACAATAAACCATATAAACTTCACAAACTTAACAATTCAAGTCACAATTCATTTGTTCTCATCACCAAACTCATTCACATGATTTCCTATACATTCATAGGTCAAAAATGACCATTTCCTTTCATCATTCTTGACCCTCCACTTGTTCTCGACATAAAACAACTTAAAAGCACAATTTAAGCACTAAGGAAAAATGGTTACCTTGATCTCCCAAGGCAATTTATTTCTTCAATGCTCTCAGCCTATTATTCAAAATAGGCAGAATTTTCACTTATCTATGCTCATTCAAGGGTTTACACCAGATTCAAGCACTAAAGTTTATATAGAACTTACCTTTGATTTAAGGAAGATTTTTGCCCTGCTTCTCTTTCTCCTTTGATTTTTGGCAATATTCAAGAGTGAAGTGTGCCTCACTTTTGTGTGAACCAAGGAAGAATAAATGAGGCAGTAAACTGGGGTTTTTGGCCATTTTATGAATCAAGAAGAAATGAGAAGTTTAAAGCATGTTTTTACCTTAAACTTGTTGAAACTTGTTGTTTCTTGATGCTCTTTGTGCAACACTGATTTCTCTATGAAAATGAAGGGAAATGAATGCCCAAGTAAGGTGTGGTTCTCAGTTTTACTCAACCATAGGAAGAAGGAATGCTTAAAGCACATTTTTGTACCTTAAGGAAGGTGAACTCTAGCTTGGCTTCATCCTCTTCAAGTTGGAGATTTCTTCACCTTTAAATGATATAGATTTTGTGTGTTTTTTGCTCAAGGAAAGTTCAGTTCCTTGCTCACCTTACACTAGGGATGAAGATAGGTGAAGGAGTTAGGTGGAAAGGGTGCGTGTAAATCAACTCACCATCTTTGGAGCTTGAAGAAATCAAGAAAAGGAGAAGAAATCAATGAAGAAGAAGAGGAAGCAGCTCTTGGTTGGGAGGTGAGGAGAGGGGTGGGAGAGTTTGCTTAATTTTCACTTAATGAGGAAATATAAGTCAACTTAGGATAGTTTATGAAGATATTTGAAACTTTGAACATCTCTCTCATGTGACTCACCCGTTTCCCACTTAAATTTCCGCCTTCTCTTGTTATTTGGGGCTTTTTAGTCTTTTGCTTCATTATAACATTATATGTGTAATGTTGTCCTCTATGAACTTAATTTATGTGTTTTGTTGTAACATGTGGTATCACCTTGTCCTAAGGTATATTTATAAGTGGTCATTGCACTTATAAATTGTTTTGACTATATGAATAGTGTATTATAGTCTTTTCACATTGTTTGTGAATTTAGTTCATGAATTAATGTATAACATTATTCATTGACTTTAGGAGTTAATATCTCCTTAATCAAACTCCTTCTTAGTCCATTAATCATTATAAGTTCTAATGACCTTCTTGGACTTTGTATATTAATTTATACAATGTGTGTAACAGTCTAGGCTCATTGTCGATATTGTGATATTGTTCACTTTGGGCCATGCCCGCACGGTTTTGATTTCGAGCGTTATGTATCGTCGTCCCCAAAAGGCCTCACAACATGAAAAGGTGTCCACACACCTATACGGTAGTGCTTTGTTCGCTTCTCCAACCGATGTAGGAGTCGAGCACCAGACCGTCACTCCCCACCCCCCCCAAGGGGCCCAGTGTCCCCACTGGGTCACTTGCATAGATCTGACCCCTAGCTCTGATACCATTTGTGACAACCTCAAAACTACCCTAGGAGTTAGGGACGTTACACGCCGCGCACTCACTACCTAAGACACGCAAGGCTACACTCATGAAATCCAAAGCAGATGCAAAATACACATTATTAACTGAACAATGATTACAACTGAAGCGTACATTCACGTACTGAGCGAAAGCAAAATTAGTTTATATAATGGAAGCAAATTACAGAGAAGGCCTCATGCCACAATTACAAGACAAAATAAAAGATGAAGCAGAAAGCAAAGCAGGGTGTTCAAAGGAACTTAAACCTGCAAATCAGACGGAAATAGGGGTGAGCCAAACTATAGCTCAACAGCGATAAACTTCATCAGATGAGCATGCTCAAAGCATATACTGAACATACAAATACATATACATAAGCTTAGCTGCACAAACTAGAGGCCGAAGCCAAAATCAGACAGAGGTTGAAGCTTTTCCAAACTAGAGGGGAGACAGATCAGAACAGAAGCAGAAGCTTGTCAAATCAGATAAGGAAGACCAAAGATGAGCAAACTAAATAGAAGTCGTAATACAGAGCATAACACTTAACAAAACAGAGGTGGGACCCTAGACACTAGCAGACACATCAGAAGGGCACACTATGGCCCGATCGATCCGAAAATCCCACACAGAAGCCGTAGAGACAGCTATGGACCCTTGGTCACTAAACATCTAAGGGACCCTGAGAGACTCAACAAGGGAACATGAGGAATAGACAAAAGGAATTTCTGCGCAGCATGCTATATGACAACCAGACCCGACTATCCAAGGCTCAGAAGCTAAACATCTAGGTCCCAAAACAGAAGCTTTGCAAAACAGAGTAGAAGCCGTAAACAGAACAGAAACGAGCATGAAGCAGAAACTTATCAAAAAAGCTCAGAAGCCTTTAACAGCACAGAAGTTGTATAACGACTATCACATACGAAAGCTAGACAGAAAACAAAAGCTCAAACGCTCTTTTAGAGCAAGACAGAGATCGGAAACTTAACAAAGACTTTCAAAAAGTAAATGCTAATAATCATAAGCCAAAACACATTAAAACAGGTAGTACTCAGCCAGAGGAACACAACGCTATGAACAGCGATCAAAACGGAGCTAAAACCATAAGTTGTGAAAAAATAGACTTGTGTCTGAACACAAGCCGGACAAACATAACACGTCCAGACATCTGTCTGGACTTACATGTCCGGTCAAACTCCGAGAAAAATCTACGAGGGTGTCCGAACTTGTGTTTGAGCTTGCAAGTTCTGTCACAAGTCGAACTACAAACCCAGAGACGTCCTCGCATCCCGTTCGGACTTACATGTCTGGAAGGAAGTCCGGACACCACACAAAACATAACAAAACGAAAGCGTCTGAAGCCATGTCCGGACTTACATGTCCGAACACTGCGAAATGTTCAGAAAACAATGGCAAAATAGAGGTGAATCAAAGTGCCAAATCATCAGCAACTCAGTGTAGGTTTACATACCAAAATACTCCAAACAAAACACCAAAACCACGGGTTTTAACACATCATAAATGAAAAACAGATACTCACTCAGAATGTCATAAATCAGTGAGAAACCAAATAAACATATACGGAAAATGAACGAAATCAGAAATCCCCGTGGGTGAACACACCAACCAAATCCGTCTATCACCCTACCTCACATCCGACGCAAAGCCATCTCTGTGGACTCTACACATCGCTACACTCGAAATTACAAACGCTCGATCGAATTTGGAGGAAGACCACCTCAGAAAGGGTGAAGAACCGGAATGGAGAACGACCACCAAACTCGGATCTCCGCACTCGAAATCTGACAGACTCGGATCACCCACGCCAAAGCTAGAATTTCGATTAATTAATTTACATGATGGAGGAGGTGGGAGGAAGAGGGAAATGGAGGAAGAAGAAGACTTTTGCAGAGCAAAAGTTTCTTGCTTGAGTGAGAGAAACTGACGTGATGTTGTCAGGAAAGAGGAAGCGTATAAACTAAATTAATTTTGGGAACTCCTTCCTTTTTGTTAATAATAACATCACAAGAAAAGAAGGAAAAGAAAAACTAAACTCAGTAATTCTTTTACTAACCAATGAATAAATAACAAAAGGGAAAAAGGACAATGTAAATCCTTTTTCCAAAAAAATAAAAAGACCAGACCAGAATAACATTATAGACGAACTAACATAAGGGCAACATACTATGAACTCCCTTTAGGAAACCGAAACAAAATAAAATAGAATGAAACAAAATAGAGAGGAAAAAAATACTGGGGCATAACATTATACCCCCCGTTAAAATGAATTTCATCCTCAAAAATCGACGAAACTTGGAATACGAACAGATGCACTCCATGTGCAGGAATATTACAAGCACTAAGACATACCAAAGGAATCTCATAGATCAAAGGTCAACCCTCAAAGTGAGTTGACTCTGAGAATAGGACTCACCCCTGATAGACTGACAGAAGGACAAGAAGAAGATTACTAATGTATAGCCCTAAGGCACAGAAAACACGCTCACAAATCTCGGAAGCTTTAACTCCAAAGAGCTAGCACTCAGAACTGGCTAATAAACTTACTGGCAGAAGGAACAAAACCAAACGGTTACATATCCACTTAGCTTTAGGGCCTCGAAGGAACAATCACAAACATCACAGAAGCTCTACCTTTACACGAGCCCACACATCGAACTAACCTGATCACTCGCTAACAGATGAAATGAAGCAGAGGACTTGTAAAGGAATACGAGCAAATGCACCTCAAGTGCAGGAATACTACTAACACTAACACATACTGATGGATCTTAAGTCTTAAAAGCTCGGACTCACAATGAAATACCACAAACTAATAAAATATGGATTAAATATCTAATCACATTAATTAAGGCCTAAACATGCCTTAAAAGTCAACTGAGAACAACAGTGGCCAACCCAAAGCAAGGTGTTGCACCCTTTGACTGTTAAGGGTAAATAAATACCCAAATGAACTTCTTAGGACCTAAAAATTTTTCCTAAGCATATTAACACATTACTAAACATATTACATTTTTGGACAACACTCCAACACAAAGAACAAGCACTTTCATGCTTCAAGGTTAAGAAGGGCAAAAATGTGCTCTAAGAAACCTTAAAGGTCTAATGACCTCAAAATGATATAAAATTGGATACCATGATCAAATATCATGTAAGGAACACAACAAAACCGTTGTCAAAGAAAACCAAGCTCAGAAACACCTTGAGACACAAAATGTGCACTAAAACTCCTTAAGGCACGTTTTTGTGTAATTGCCTTCTAAATTGGTTTTAAATGGGCTAAAAGGTTATAATTACCTTTAAATATGATAATATATCATATTATATCATGTTAGGAATTTAATTCCATAAATTTACAAATTTTTACAAATTTAATATTAAAATATTAATAAAACCCTAAAGTGGGGCCCGTTTGGGTCAACATTGACTAAGTTGGTCAATGTTGACCATTGACCACGAATTGGACCTCTTCAAATCGGTGAAGACAGTCTCTTAACAGACCAAGAGACAATTCCCATGTGACAATTTAATATACCACCTTACTTTTGCATAAAATAAGAAAAAATGAACTTTAACATATAAAACTAAAAGGTTGTCTACCACTTGCTTACCCATGTGATGAGCCAGCCAATTGAGGAGCCTCATTTCCTCCTTGTTACACGGTGCTCCAAGCAAGAACAAGACTAGGAGAGTGACTCACCTATTCATTAATTGATTAAACTAACATTATAACTACATAATTGAACCAATTATGTATAAACTACTCACCACCTTTCTCAACCTAGGCGGCTGCCCCTTGTCTTTGTCTCCAACGATTCTTCAACACCAACCAAGCCTTGGTGAGTCATCAAGTCACTAAAATCATAAAAAATGCAAAAAAAATGTGTTTTAAGCCAAATTAGGTCATTCTTTCTCATTAGTCCCATTCCAACCGTGGGACTCATTGCCAAACCCTCTCTTTGGCTTCCTCTCAACCGTAGGTAAGCACTCCAAGCACCATTGATGAGAGCTCAAGCTCTAGGTAAGCTCCTAAGGCATAAAAATGCCCATTTTCTTCATCTTTCTTTCTTTTTTCCATTGATCTAGACTCCAACCTTTTCTATACATATGTAGAGTGATTTGGAGGTTAAAGGAAGAATAAATTTCGGCCATAACAAGATCTAAGGAGGAAAGTTCAAGTCTTGACCATTTAAGGTAAAAATGTGCTCTAAGCACATATCTCTTCTTCCTTGTGGATTTCGGTTGTAAACCTTGGTTCCCTAGCCTTATTTTCTTCTCCTTTTCATGTAGATTCAGTTGGTATACCAAGATCTACAAGGAGTAGCTAGATCCAAGCCAAAAACACCATTTTTGGCATCTTAAACAAGGTAAATCGTAGCCATCTTCCAAGCTAGCTACCCACGGTTTTATACCTTGTTCTTGAGAGTGTTTTGATACTCTTTCTCTACTGGAAAAATAGGGCCGAAGTAGATCTACAACAAGCTTGAAGATCTAAGGTAAAAATCAATGATTTTCATGACATAAATTACTTCTCATGGTTAGTTCATGTGTGGAGTTTAATCATGTCTTGTTTTCTACATGAAGACAAGTAAATCAAGCTGTGGAGAATTTCTCCTTAAGGTGGTGAACCAAACAAGGCTTTACTTAAGCTAAATCAAGGTATAAATCACTTAAACATTAACTTTGCTAAGTTAAAATGTTCTAAGCTATTTCTATATTAATTGCCGTGAGAGAACATAGTAATAAGGTCATTTTTGACCTTAAAATGTTTAAAGAAATGGCTTAGTAAATTTATCTAAGTGATTAAGTAACATAAATGTCAAATTTAAGACATTATGTGGAAGTTTGGTAATTAAATGAAAAACTATGGTGAGGGCTGAAAGTTTATATGTATTTTGGGACATTTATGTGTAATTTATTTTGTGAGCAAATGTTTGTAATAAGGCCATGTACTTTAGGCCATTTTATTTATGCATTTACAAGCTTTTATTTAAGTTTAGGTGATATATAATTATTACCGAAATGAATAAGGGTTAAAGTGTAATTAAATTAAATTTGAGGGCTTTATAAAAAAAGGCCGAAAATTAGAGGTTAAAAGGAGTTAAAATAAAGTTTATAGGATTTTATAAAGTTTTGGGGTTAAATGGTGATTTCTAGAAAGTATGGGTGCAAACCGTAATTATTAGGAATTAATGGTCAAGGAAGTATTAAGGAGGTCAACCTTGACCATATGATAGGTTTTGACCAAATTAGATAAGTTAAATAACTTATTTAAGGTTTCATAATAAAGATAAGTATTTTATGGTAATATTTTTATAACATATATGGTGAATATGTTATTTCCAAAATTAAGGGTGTATAATGGTATTATAAACACCCATGGGCTATTAGGAATTTTTAGGAATTTATTGGGTTGATTTTGGAATTAAAATAAACTATATATGTATAATATATAGTTATTATGTCATTATAACCCTTTGGAGAAATTTGGTGATTTTTAGAATTATAAGAGTATTTATTAAGATATAAGTATAATATATAGTTTTAATGAATTATTAAACTATATGTTATAAATAGGGCCAAATGGCAATTATTGAACAGTTTTGGGTCTGTTCGGTATTGTATAAATATTGACCATAGGTTATATTTATATTAAGGTTAGAATGTTATATTACAAGGAATATATAACATGGTATAAGTTATGGGATGATTTTGTAAATAAAGGAGACTATGGTTTATGGAAAAGTATAAGGTTTAATATATATGCCT
The DNA here is from genome assembly GCA_023374045.1 of Limonium bicolor. Taxonomy (NCBI): domain Eukaryota; kingdom Viridiplantae; phylum Streptophyta; class Magnoliopsida; order Caryophyllales; family Plumbaginaceae; genus Limonium; species Limonium bicolor. The sequence continues at coordinate 221,430,177 of CM041778.1, forward strand.
ATGAGGCAATATATAATAGTTTTGTATAAAAACTATAGGTTATAAGTTAAAGGAAATAGAAATATCATATCAAATGATATTAGTATATGGTATAATATTACATAATGTTATGTGGTCAAAATAGACTTTAAATAAATTCAAGGGCAATACCGAATTTATAAGAGTTGACAAATGAATGTTAGACTAAGGTCTATAATGTTATAAAAGTTATAACAATTGTATGGTTTTAAATGAAATTAATATGAGTAAGGATACCCACATTAAATAATGTGGCAAACAATAAATAAATGAGATTTATAAACTAAGGTGTTTATGGAATAAACCTTAGGAGCTGTAAATATACAACATAAAAGTTACATAATATTAGGATAATAATCTTAATATAAGTTGTATAATATAATACAACTAATGGGAATAATCATCTAATAAAAGATGATAAAATGTAACATAAAATGTAAGGGTTTATTAAACTCATGGGAATTACCTACGTGGTAAATATATACATACACAAGAATAATGTATATAAGGATGGATATATATTATGGTTGGAAACCCTATAATATAATGGTGGTGGTTATTTTAAAAAAATTACAACAAACTATATGTTATGAGTTTTTGAATGCAAATATTATCTACTAAGATAATGGATTATATAATACATTGTATTATAATGGATGGTGGGAGAATGATACAATATAATAAATGATACAATACAAAAAAAAGAATATAATATAATATAATCAAGCATGCATACATGCAACTATGGGTTACGTACCTAAACTAGATGGTGGATAAGATTAAGAAGAAATACAACGAATTAAACTTAACAGTTGAAATATTATGACATATGAGTTTTAAGTAACAAAGCCGACTGTTTTAGAGTAACCCGTAACAATAACTGTAGAAAACAGGGTGAACTGTCGGGGTTACTTGTTATTCGGAAATACCGGATGTAGTTAGTCATGGAGACTGACTTATAGTTTTAATACCGTTTAGATTATACTTCTGACAAGACGCTTGACGAGCTAGTGGACTACGCGGAGCATAGGATCTTGCTGATTCATACTCCACCGTAATACAATCAGGGTGAACGGTATGTAAAGGGGTTTGATCCGAGTTGTCCTAAGGTTGCTCCTTGGGCTCGGATTTGGTTGATATAACTTGTGTGTTATATGTGTGTGGTTACATGTATGTGATTAAGTGTTACTGCATTATTTATTTATGCACGAGCGTCCTACGGGACTAACACTACGTCGACTATAGATCGACTTATATAAACATACATATGCGTTGTGATGACATGACGGTTACTTGATATAATACCATGATATTAATATTAAGTATATGGTAACCTAAGTAAAACACTTAGGGACGAGTCACGACATTGTCGGTCTCTAGAGCATGGATCTCGAACATGAATATAACCTAGATTACTTCTAGGTATGCGTGAGACCCATTGGGCAGCTAATTAATAATTATTCTCCATAAGACTAAGAGCAGATCTTAAACATTATGAGAGAGAGATGGTGTGAGTTGAGGTGAGGAATCCCGATGGTTTACGAACCACTTGGTTGCGCATTTGTGATCACTGAGGGGTTTCCTAATTGGATTCCGCTCCAGGTTATACCCAACGAGCCCAAACTGGATCGTGGGTCAGGTGGCTACGGCCTTTATATGGACGTCTTACGAGACATAAGAGAGTCAGGGGCCTCCGGACCTCTGGCGAAATGAGCACCTTTGTGTGTACGGGAGGACTACTATCCATGGTGAGGATATCGGGTTGTCCTAACATGACGCCCAACTGATAATAATTAAAAATGGTTTGGATGGATGGGGCCTTAAAGGCCAAATTAAATTAACTATGGAAATTGTACGCTACGGCGATTGTACATTGTACATATGGATGGGGCCTTGAAGGCCAAACTAAATTGAAATTAATAAAGGATGGTATATGCTACGGCGAATGTACATTGTACATTATATTGTTATTGCTCGATACGTTCGGTGTACAAATGTTGTTTGTGGTAATAAATGAATGTTGGATTGAATGGATGGTTAAATGTTTTGAATATTTGGATGGATGATTATGTATATTATACATGTTTATTACAGTATTGATTATGTCTGTAAAATGGTAAAGCATGAAACCGATCTAATAATAAGATGGTTAAAATGACAAGTGACCAATAGGGTCCAGGCCCGGCATACTCAGCGTCTATCGCTGATACTACACTCATGCAGGTTGTTGATCATTGCCGAAGCCGAAGAGCGAGAACAGGGTAATTGGAGATTTACTTTTGTTACCACACATGGAGTTGTTGTATAGCATTGAAATACCCCGTAATTAAAAATAGTGATTAATTAGGATAATGAATAATTTAGAGGCTTAATTAATTGTAATAATCATGAGGAACAAATCCCGAAGAAAACGGATCCTTAAAATGGATTAAAAGCATTACCGAATCTTAAAGCACGTTTTTCGAGGTAACCGGGAAAACGTGTCTTTAAACGGGTCAAATAGACTCGTAACAATTTTAGTCAACTAAATAATCATTAATAATATTAGTGAGGCTTTAGAACCAATAAAATCAATAAAACGAGAGATTAGTAAAAACTGTCAAAAATGGTAAGTTGTGGGGTAAAAATAAATAACACAAACTTTGTGTCCACTTTGTAAATAAAATTTTAAGACCCTCATGGTCTGTGTGGGCTGTCCGATTTTGGCCCCTCCTCACACTCTCTCTTTACTCTCTCTTTACTCTCTTTTTACTCACAAACAAACAAAAACAATAAGTAAACCTCACCTCACTTTATTACTCTCACACTCACACTCACTTTGCAATTCTCTCTCCTACCCCCCCACCCCCCCCCCCCCCACACTCTCTTCTCACGTGAACACACCCCTTCTCACTCTCTTCTTTTTCTTTCTTCTCCAACCTCTAGCCAATTTCCATGGAGGCTTGAAGAAAACACCCACAAACTCTTACTTCTTTCCTTTGTAACTCTCTCCAAACTCTTCCAAAAATTATGAAAATACCACCATTGTAATCCTCTCACCAAGAGCTACATTTTCATCCTTCCAAAATTTGGAAACAACAACTTTTGTTTTCATGGGTATGTCCCATTTGGAGCTTCAACACCACCATTAGAAGGCCCTCCTTCTCCTTGTTCTTCTAAGGTAAAAATATTTCGAAAACTCCATCTTTTTCTAGCCTCAAAGGCAAAACGAAAATCTAGACTAAACCCTTGTTTGGTCTCTTGTGTTCTAGCCGATTTTGGTTTGTTGAGGGAGTTGGAAATCTTGTTCTTGAACCACTCCAAGCTTCATTTGCACTCTTGGGAGGTAATATAAATTCTAAACCCTAAAATGTACATTAAAGCTTGATTAATGGTTAAGGTTAGTTTTAGTATTGAATGGTGTATATGAATGGTTGTAGTGTTAGAGGTTTGAGGTTACAAAACCGGTAGAGAGAGAGAGAAGGAGGAGAAAGAAGAAGAAAGAAAATCTAGAAGTGAAGCAAGGTAAGAATGCTCTTTTGTGTAACTTGTATATATATGTATGTAACAGTTTTGGAAGTTCGGAATGAGTAATGGAAATGGTAATGTATTAGTAGTGTAATGTGTGTAGGAGAATATATATTTTGAAGCTTTAAAAGATGTGTAAAACTTATTGAAAACAGATTGGGATTGAGTTGTTGAGTGCAGGAATTTTAAGTGTTGTTTTAGTTTGGTAGTGGTGTATGGGAGCTTGTATATATAATGTCTATTGAAACAGGTGGGATAAGTGTTGAAATGTGAACTAGAACATGTGGTGAGAGTATAAAGTTATAGGGGAGACTATGGCAAAATTTGCCTAGGATTAGAACACTTAGAGAATTAAAACTAGGTGACCAATGTGAGTGTGTAACAGATTTTGTTTGAGAGATAGAGGGTAAGTTGAGAGAGATAGGTAATGTATTCTAATGCATTGAGGGTGCTAGAAATGACATTTGAAGAGGGAGCTAGTGTTGGGAGAGAGTTAGAATAAAATCTGTAGCAAAACACAACTAGGAAACAACTAGTGAGAGTGTTGATTTGAAACTTGGAAGATTATTGAGTGAATGAGTATATAGAATTGTGTAAGGAGTTAATGAATGAACTAAGGTGTATTAGGAGGTTTAATTAGTGTCAAAACATGTGGGATTAAGTGTAGGAACAATGGGGAAGTAATGGGTAAAAGAGAGGACTTAAAACAGAAATTAAAATGCAAATACTGGGCCGGACCGAACTTGCGACCGGACTTGCAAGTTCGGTCGAGCCCGGATTTACAAAGACGGGTGAGCTACTGGAATGGACCGAACTTGCGACCGGACTTGCAAGTTCGGTCGGCCAGAAGAATTCTCCCGTCTGTAACCTACTGGAATCGACCGAACTTGCGACCGGACTTGCAAGTTCGGTCGGCCAGAAAAATTCCCATCATGTGACCTACTGGAATCGACCGGACTTGCGACCGGACATGCAAGTTCGGTCGGTCCAGAAAAATTTCTCCAGGATAGCTACTGGAATGGACCGAACTTGCGACCGGACTTGCAAGTTCGGTCGGCCAGAAGAATTTCCGTAACCTGAGCTACTGGAATGGACCGGACTTGCAGGTCGGTCGCAAGTCCGGTCCTGACAAAAAAAAAATTATTTAATTTAAAAATAATAATGTTATATATATATATATATGTATACCCATATAATATATATATATATTATATTATGTACATGTATGAAAGCATGCCAATGAAAGACCACCCTAAATAATTTTAAATTAATTATAGGTATTTCTTTTATTAAAAAATTAAATTATGATATGGAATAATGATATTAGATTATTATATGGAGTTTGTGGAATTTATTTAGGGGTTTTCTTCTATTTAACCTAATTATTATACATTATTATATAGTATTATGAATTTAATAATAAGATTTATAAGTCAATAAATCTTGGGAAAATTATTAAACACCTCCCAATATATTATAAAGATTTTAGGAAGTGTTGGAACATTGTTTTGAGATATGAAAGTCAATATAAAATTCTAGAAACCTTAAAGCTTATTAAGCCTTGCTAGAGTTGACTTTTTGAGAATGGTCAAACCAGGTCATGAAACCTATACCAATAAATAGGTTATGGAAAACCATGAAGATCGATAAAAAGAACGTCAAAACGGATCATCCTAGCCAAAGTTATGCTAGTTGAAGTTTAGAGCCAAAATTTCATAAAGTGCCACGTGTCAGCCTCTCGTGCGTCCCAACACTTAGCAGATTTTTACCTCCTTGATTTTCTCCAGCAAACAACCATTTTTGACCTAACTTGTGACGGCCATAACTCTCTCATTACTTCGAATTTTCCAGTGCCGTCTTCACCACTCTCTTCTCCTTAATTCCCTCTTACATTCATAACTCATACAAGCCCTAACTCCATCCACATCAACGGGAAAATCGTTCTCAAGTTGGCACCTTTCACAGTCGTACCCAGATTTACAATTTCCTTCGAATTGAGGTAAATTCGTCTAGCCATAAATCCTTCGTTTCTCAACCAAATTTTGTTTTTTCTTAGCTCGTTGTGTAGATCTCTAACCCATCTACATCTCTTCTTACGTTTATGCCCAAGCCTGAATCATTACCGTTTGGAAGTTATAGTCGCTCAAAGTTCCGGATTTTTCAGCACATAAAATCATACCGAAACAGAGAGGTAAACTCGTGTTTTGTGACTTCAATTTCTTTCTGTGTGATGCGAGTTAGGATTAGTGCTTGCTATCATTGTGTAGATCTAAGTTTCATCTTTCTAATGAGCCCGAAAACAAAACCTAACTCGATCTGTGCAATAACTTATAGATCCTCGAAGTGTGCTTCCCGAACTGGTCGGAAGTTCGAATTTTTCCAGAAACCCGATCTCGAAATCACTTCGATTCGAGCAATTCCGGTGAGCTTTCTTCAATTCCTCCGATTATGCTAACCGGTTTTACAATTCCGACCTAACCCATGTTTCAATTGTGTCAATTACGTACTATATTAAGAGAATTTGATAGATTTGTATTCGAAATCAACCCTGGAACCGATATGAACCCTAACCTTCGAAACAATCTCGAATCTTGATGAATACTGCATGATAATTGGGGAAAACAGTACCATTAGAACCGGAATCGAATTTCGAATCCATAGAAACAAAAACATTCGATTTCGTTCTGTAGATTATGAGATATAAGCAGTTAGTACTCGGTTTCAATATTGAGTTCTCTCTGAAGAACTCGCGCAGCGGAGCCGTTCGATCTCAGTTAATAGAGATGGACGGCCACGATTAAAACACACGATTTTAAATGTATAAGTTATTAATTGTTTCCAGGAATAAACCCTAACTTGTTTAATTAATTTAAGTACCTTCCCGAATGTATTTTGACTTGAAATTTTAACCATAGATTCCTTATTTATGTAGTTTATTTTTGATGTAATTATTAAGGATTTGGAGTTTTAACATAAGTTATGATTTTTACAAGTTACGGCGTTCTGGAATTATCTGGCTAAATGAAAAGATATTCTTATGAAATAAAAATTTTATAATGTGTCTAAAATGTTATAGTTACTGTATATTAAATTTGGGAATTTTTGGGCAATGGTAAAGGGTTTTAAAATTATGTTTGAGTTTTTCATAAGAATAACCTATAATATAAAGTTTTTAATGTAATCAAAAATTAAAGTAAGGTTGGTTAATGGACTTTTAAGCTGGGGAAAATAAAGGGAACTAAATTAACATTTTATAACAGTAAGTTTATAAATGTTTTTGTATTAGTTTTTAAGAGAAAAGAAATTATTTACATATATGTATATATACTTACTTAAGTAGAAACTTATATAAATTAAGGAGTTTAATTGTCCTACGTTTTATTTACTATATTATATGGGAGTTAATATTATTAATTAAACTAAGGAATATATATATATATATATTTTCTATACATATATATAAACAGAATAAATAGTAACTTAGAGTAAAGCAAGGAACTAATAAATTAACATTTATAATAACTAAATATTATAGAGCTAGTATCCTAAGATATAGTTAAAGGAAATACTTCATAGAACATACATGGGATGCAGTTAGTGATAAGATAGTTTTAATATAATAAGTTACGTAGGGAATGTCTTAATTAAATTCTAATACAGGTATACTTATATATATTAAAGGGAAACACTTTATTTTATAAACCGCGTATCGGTTGTAGTTATGCCTAAAAGTTTTTAAACATAATTAAATACAATAAATTACATAAATAATGTTTTGAACAAATCCTAGAATATATAAATATATATATAAATAAAATTAGTTACCTTTGAATTTCTAGGATTTATATTAACGGTATTAAATACATGTATATATTTAGTCAGTGACCACAATGTAAATCTATAATTGGGTTAAGAAATTAATAAGTTGAAATTTAGGAATATTTGTAATTAGTTTACATAAAGTGTTACACAATAGATCTTATTATTTAATTGATAATAAAATGAATGAAATACTTTTACATTTAAATGTTCTTATTATATAAACAATAATAAGTAAATGAGTTACTTTTACATCTAAATGTGAAGAGGATAAATAAGTCTAGATTTAATCATTTCTTAATATTTATAGTATTGAGTAGTAACTTGATATCTTGTGATAAAATCATTAAAAGGATTATGATATAAAACTAAATTAAAGTATGATTAGGAAATTACTCTAAATAATAATCCTTAAGTTTCTTAGAATTAGTTAGCCATATAAAATACATTTATTACTAATATTCAAGATGTGAGTTTATAAATAAGTGTTGTACATAATAGTTAAAGATTTACTAAAAGGTTTGTAAATAGAAATTTGATAACATAAACCTTTGAACCTTTAGTTAGAGGAACTAAGTTACATAAGAGCATAGGATTTACCTTTTGACACGGGAATATTAATGTGTCATTTGAATATAAGGTATGGGATTTTTCATAATAGATTATCTTATTAAATAATTAACAATTTTCACTTACGAACTAGAATTTAATTCTTTGATAAATTCTACCTTATGCTAAGATATGATGTCCATCCTAAATCCAATAAAGAAATTAATTTATTAAGTTATTCTTTTGAAACCTTAGGTTTTGGTAACAATATAAAATGTATTTAGACTTGAGTTAGCGAAGTTTAATATAAAGGTTTATACACATAGCCTATGGAGGGAATGTTGTAAAATAGAACATTAGGAAATTAAATGTAAGTAAGGATCATAAGAGGTTATCTTAAAACACCTTATTATATAGTTATGATAAAGTAAATAATATACCCCTGTGGATACTAAATGTAAGAGTTCTATGAGTCTAAGTTAATTATAATAGGGTTATTTCAAGATGAAAAGTAATTTAACACTTATGACAGATTTTAGATGGTTGTAATTAAAGTTATTCTGAACTAAAGATAAGATAAATGAGTTTAGTAATTCGATTAAGTTATAATAAAATGCGTCTACAACACTATGATTCCAATATACAAGATGTAGGTCTTAATTAAGTTAAGGGAAGACTTGATCATAATGGGTTGTCTAGTAGAAATTGTTTAAATACATAATCTTTACATGTGATAATAATATAGTATTCTGAGATAGTCTATCATAGGTCATAATACAATGTTTATTTTAAATTAAGAATAGAGGTATTGAGCTTAAGATTGTTGTCGAAATTCTTAGATTTAATTATATAACATAAACACATTTATGATATAGAGGTCTCAAAGGTCTTGAATGTGAGGATTGTGGTTAAGTAGAATAAAGTGGATAGGAGTGGACAATTAGCCAATGTTGATCGAATACATTCCTTGATCTTACCACCTTGGGCTATACAACGTTCTCAGATACACAAAGATTATACATAACATTTAAGTGAGGGCTTAAAAGATAATTGAGACTTTGGAATAAGAGTAAGGAGTTTATTTAAGCGTAACATAGGCTACAAGTGATTGATGGTAGATTATCTTTAATATTCTTCAGAGTACTGTTGATTGTTTGCGCAAGTTGATTAGAACTGCTACAGCATTACCAGTACGATTTCTCGTACTCAGCTTGTTGTGTTTTGGACTTTATGAATGTTTTGTACGATTTCTCGTACTACGATTTTTTGCTGATTGACTTGTGGAATGTTTGGAAACGCTAACTGACTTTAAGAGGAACTTCTAAAAAGGAAATGGTTGTGTGACTGACTCAGCTTGTGTGACTAACTGAGCCTTGGATGTGGAACTCACTTGGGTATTGGTTTCTTCTACTTGGTTGCCCGTTAGACATTGGCTGCTTAGGGTTTACGCTTCTGCACTCTGTAGGACTGAGTGTTTGGTATTGCTCTGGGTAGTTGGTGATCTAGCGGGATTTTGGAAAAGGTCATCTTGGAAATCTTTCTTTCGACGTGCGCGCGTCTTTAATGGTAACAGCAGGGGGCTGTATATCCCTCGCCCATAGGGGCATTGATATTGAACAGCAGGGGGCTGTATATCCCTCGTCCATCAGGACATTTTAATTTACAGCAGGGGGCTGTATATCCCTCGCCCATAGGGGCATTGATATTTGACAGCAGGGGGCTGTATATCCCTCGTCCACTAGGACATTGAAATTATGACAGCAGGGGCTGTATATCCCTCGTCCATATGGACATTGATATTGGCGGTGGGGGCCATCTCTCCCAGTTAAGTATTCCACTCTTGAGTTATTGGTTCTTGGATCTATCTTATTGTTCCTAGTCCTTTGTGACTATCTGAGTCTTTTACTCCTAACGGGAATTGGTTCTAACATCAACAATGGATGCTTACTAACTATGTGGTGTGACTACTTAAGTGGATGACTTGTTTGGAAGTTCTTTATCTTTGTCTTGTTTCCTTTCTCTCTTTTAACTTGATTTTTTTGAAGTGCTTTATCTCTGTTTTACTTTTAAGAGTTTGTTTTCATGTTACTATTTATTTTGAAGAGTTATGTTTTATAAGTTTGTTTTTGGAGAATTGTACCAGTTCCATTCCAGGGAACTGACCCGCCCTTTTGGGGTGGGCTGCTTGGTTTCATCTTGCAGGTACAAATTGATTTACAGGTGGCCACGAAGAGAATGAGCGTTTGGGATGGGACTAGGTTTTGTGGAGAGCGAATGTGTTTTATTGTTATGTGTTGTTAAGTTTTTCTCGAAGTTCAGACCGTAACTTAGTTAATTGTAAAGGTTGTAATTGGTGAGGTTGGTACCGGGTTTTGGAGCCCGATGGTCTGTAGCACCTTTAGTTTATTTTCCGCTGTTGTTTTATTATTATAGGGGTGTTACAGAAAGTGGTATCAGAGCGTAGTTACGCTCTGAACCCGAGAAAACAAGCCGAGTGAAATACTTAGATTATAGGTGCACTTAAAACTAAAACTGGGGGTGTAGAATTGGGGAAGTGAGGACTCCAGTAAGGCACGACTCCTAACCCTTCTTAGATTAGTGAATGGTTTCTTTATACACTTTTCTTGTTATGAATGTCTGTTGAGTATGGTGTGCTGTTCTACTGTTCGTACATTAAACTATAGTAAAATTATAAGTTTGGAATATCATCTATTGGATATGATAAGACTTTAATTGAGATAAATCATACATTGAGCTCTTGTCCAAAAGCATGCTTATGGAGAATACATTGCTAAAGATGCAATCCTTTAAAAGCTAGTACACAAGTTCCTAGAATTTTAAGGAATACTTTTGGTTGAAAACCGTATACAAATAGAACTTTACCTAATTAAATTAGTATTGATATTATGTGAAAGTACTTCAACTCCTTTAAAGTTTGAAAATAACTCTCATGAACTACTTGGTATTAATTTATTAACTAAGGATAATGTTTAAGATAAATCTTAAGTCTAGGAAATTATTAAGCTAACAAGAACTAGTAGCGTATTAGAAAAGATCAACATCTGATCTTGTAAAACACATTAAGACTCTATGTTAACTTTAGAAAGAAAACACATAAACCTAACACCCTACGGGAAGTGCCTGGTGCGACGAACTCCTAGGCCGAGAGTAGTGGGGGTGCACACCCACTTCTGGAAGTTTAGGGGCTAGACAAGCCTTGTCATCTAACTGTAATAATCTTCTACGCATGTGATGGATTGTGTTGAACTTGAGGGGAAGTGGTGGTAAGACGTTACCATCATGAAATCTTGAGCTAGGCATATTTCATTGCTAACCACAATGAACAAATCAAAATTGTATCTTAAGGTCCGGTATTAAAAATCATAAATGTAAAGGGTTTATTGAGTTAAATCTTTGGTGAAAATACCTATATATGGAGGAAGGGGATTAAGTTTGGGTACTCCAAGATACAACATCTACCCTGGTTGGATCTAACAAAAAAAAATCAATAAAAGAAGTTACTTAAAGATTGAGTGAAGAGAAGAGTAATACTAAACTAAGTATCATTGATCCTTAAATACTTGAGTATTGAGCATCTTAAAAAAAATTGAGAGTTACTTAAAGATTGAAAATCCTCATGTTTACTTGGATGTTTAACATTATACATGTATAAAATTTTAAAAGACACACTAAGAGTGATGTTCACCAAAAGCCACCATTGTCTAAGAGAGTACTAAGATTTAATAATCAAAAGAATACTTACATAGAACAAACCTTAAGGAAAATAATTATCAAGAGTGAGTGAGTTTTCATTAGACTAATTCATTTGACTTAAAATTTTATATAGAGTCCCTACCTAAAAAAAAAAATAATATATATAAATTTAAGATAAGGAATCAGATTTTGGAGCTATATTATAGATAATAAGAACTTCCTAAAACTCTGCCTTGTGTGAAATTATGTAAATATATAATAAGTAATTTTATGAAGTGAATACCTAATGGTTCGTCTAGAATACTATAGTTAATTATAAAATAATTGGAACTTGAAAAGTCACAGAAAATATTTATCTTATAGAGTTTTACATATGGTTTGACTAATAAACCTTTGAAGATAATTTGGAAGATTATTGAGGATTATTAACTGATCTGAAATATTATTTTAAACTACTCAAGTACGTTACACCTGATTTATAGCTTGTTAATGTAATTGATATGATAAATGATCATATAATGACGTATAATTCGTACCGTCATAAAATGAAAGGATAAGGATCATAAAATAAAATTTTATAACAGTTAAGAAAATACAAATACAAACAATCAAGAATACAGATATATATATATATATATACGATCGCAGAAAAATCAACGGTGCAATAAAATTTACAACAAAGCTGGTTAATAAGGTGTTGAATTATTTGAATGTGTCGTTAGTAGCGGTACGAGGGCGTACCTTAGCTCTTTTAAGGGGGATATGCTGGCATACTCCTCCTTCGTTATCTCATCCGGATTATGCCTCGTTGCCTTGTTAGTAATGAGAGAGTGTAGGTATGTACGTAGTTTTACGTTGTGGCACAGTACTTTGCCACGTTTGTGTTGTGTTTTGATTCAGTTTATACTTTGATTCACGTTGTTTTGGTTCCGGTACTTTGATTTCGGTACCCTTGAGTGGAATTTTGAAATGGAGATAAAGGATTGGAATGGAATGGAATATCATTGAAGTTTTTATTGTCTCAGCACACCCGAAGCGGTGTGAGTGCCTATTAGTTGATTGTTAAACTTCGAGGCGAAGTTTCTTTTAAGGGGGATATGCTGAAATACCCCTAAATTAATTTAAATTAATTTAGGGGATTTCTTTTATTAAAAAAAATTAAATGATATGGAATAATGAATATTAGATTATTATATGGAGTTGTGGAATTTATTTAGGGGTTTTCTTCTATTTAACCCTAATTATTATACATTATTATATAGTATTATGAATTTAATAATAAGATTTATAAGTCAATAAATCTTGGGAAAATTATTAAACCCTCCAAATATATTATAAAGATTTTAGGAAGTGTTGGAACATTGTTTTGAGATATGAAAGTCAATATAAAATTCTAGAAACCTTAAAGCTTATTAAGCCTTGCTAGAGTTGACTTTTTGAGAATGGTCAAACCAGGTCATGAAACCATACCAATAAATAGGTTATGGAAAACCATGAAGATCGATAAAAAGAACGTCAAAAACGGATCATCCTAGCCAAAGTTATGCTAGTTTGAAGTTTAGAGCCAAAATTTCATAAAGTGCCACGTGTCAGCCTCTCGTGCGTCCCAACACTTAGCAGATTTTTACCTCCTTGATTTTCTCCAGCAAACAACCATTTTTGACCTAACTTGTGACGGCCATAACTCTCTCATTACTTCGAATTTTCCAGTGCCGTCTTCACCACTCTCTTCTCCTTAATTCCCTCTTTACATTCATAACTCATACAAGCCCTAACTCCATCCACATCAACGGGAAAATCGTTCTCAAGTTGGCACCTTTCACAGTCGTAACCCAGATTTACAATTTCCTTCGAATTGAGGTAAATTCGTCTAGCCATAAATCCTTCGTTTCTCAACCAAATTTTGTTTTCTTTAGCTCGTTGTGTAGATCTCTAACCCATCTACAATTCTTACGTTTATGCCCAAGCCTGAATCATTACCGTTTGGAAGTTATAGTCGCTCAAAGTTCCGGATTTTTCAGCACATAAAATCATACCGAAACAGAGAGGTAAACTCGTGTTTTGTGACTTCAATTTCTTTCTGTGTGATGCGAGTTAGATTAGTGCTTGCTATCATTGTGTAGATCTAAGTTTCATCTTTCTAATGAGCCCGAAAACAAAACCTAACTCGATCTGTGCAATAACTTATAGATCCTCGAAGTGTGCTTCCCGAACGGACTGGTCGGAAGTTCGAATTTTTCCAGAAACCCGATCTCGAAATCACTTCGATTCGAGCAATTCCGGTGAGCTTTCTTCAATTCCTCCGATTATGCTAACCGGTTTTACAATTCCGACCTAACCCATGTTTCAATTGTGTCAATTACGTACTATATTAAGAGAATTTGATAGATTTGTATTCGAAATCAACCCTGGAACCGATATGAACCCTAACCTTCGAATTGAATTCGAAACTCGACGATTACTGCATGATAATTGGGGAAACTAGCATCATTGGAACCGAAATTGTATTACGAATCCATAGAAACAAGAATCACGTGATTTCGTTCTGTAGATTGTGAGGATTGACGAATTAGTACTCGGTGTGATAACAGGGTCGCTGAAGAACTCGCGCAACACGGGCCGTCCGATCTCAGTTAATAGAGATGGACGGCCACGATTAAAACACACGATTTTAAATGTATAAGTTTTTATATTGTTTCCAGGAATAAACCCTAACTTGTTTAATTAATTTAAGTACCTTCCCGAATGTATTTTGACTTGAAATTTTAACCATAGATTCCTTATTTTATGTAGTTTATTTTGATGTAAATTATTAAGGATTTGGAGTTTTTAAACATAAGTTATGATTTTTACAAGTTACGGCGTTTCTGGAATTATCTGGCTAAATGAAAAAGATATTCTTATGAAATAAAAATTTTATAATGTGTCTAAAATGTTATAGTTACTGTATATTAAATTGGGAATTTTTGGGCATGGTAAAGGGTTTTAAAAATTATGTTTATGAGTTTTTCATAAGAATAACCTATAATATAAAGTTTTTATGTAATCAAAATTAAAGTAAGGTTGGTTAATGGACTTTTAAGCTGGGGAAAATAAAGGGAACTAAATTAACATTTTATAACAGTAAGTTTATAAATGTTTTTGTATTAGTTTTTAAGAGAAAAGAATTTTTTACATATATGTATATATACTTACTTAAGTAGAAACTTATATAAATTAAGGAGTTTAATTGTCCTACGTTTTATTTACTATATTATATGGAGTTAATATTATTAATTAAACTAAGGAATATATATATATATATTTCTATACATATATATAAACAGAATAAATAGTAAACTTAGAGTAAAGCAGGAACTAATAAATTAACATTTATAATAACTAAATATTATAAGAGCTAGTATCCTAAGATATAGTTAAAGGAAATACTTCATAGAACATACATGGGATGCAGTTAGTGATAAGATAGTTTTAATATAATAAGTTACGTAGGGATGTCTTAATTAAATTCTAATACAGGTATACTTATATATATTAAAGGGAAACACTTTATTTTATAACCGCGTATCGGTTGTAGTTATGCCTAAAAGTTTTTAAACATAATTAAATACAATAAATTACATAAATAATGTTTTGAACAAATCCTAGAATATAAAATATATATATAAATAAAATTAGTTACCTTTGAATTTCTAGGATTTATATTAACGGTATTAAAATACATGTATATATTTAGTCAGTGACCACAATGTAAATCTATAATTGGGTTAAGAAATTAATAAGTTGAAATTTAGGAATATTTGTAATTAGTTTACATAAAGTGTTACACAAATAGATCTTATTATTTAATTGATAATAAAATGAATGAAATACTTTTACATTTAAATGTTCTTATTATATAAACAATAATAAAGTAAATGAGTTACTTTTACATCTAAATGTGAAGAGGATAAATAAGTCTAGATTTAATCATTTCTTAATATTTATAGTATTGAGTAGTAACTTGATATCTTGTGATAAAATCATTAAAAGGATTATGATATAAAACTAAATTAAGTATGATTAGGAAATTACTCTAAATAATAATCCTTAAGTTTCTTAGAATTAGTTAGCCATATAAAATACATTTATTACTAATATTCAAGATGTGAGTTTATAAATAAGTGTTGTACATAATAGTTAAAGATTTACTAAAAGGTTTGTAAATAGAAATTTGATACATAAACCTTTGAACCTTTAGTTAGAGGAACTAAGTTACATAAGAGGCTATAAGGATTTACCTTTTGACACGGGAAATATTAATGTGTCATTTGAATATAAGGTATGGGATTTTTCATAATAGATTATCTTATTAAATAATTACAATTTCACTTACGAACTAGAATTTAATTCTTTGATAAATTCTACCTTATGCTAAGATATGATGTCCATCCTAAATACAATAAAGGAAATTAATTTATTAAGTTATTCTTTTGAAACCTTAGGTTTTGTAAACAATATAATGTATTTAAGACTGAGTTAGCGAAGTTTAATATAAAGGGTTTATACATAGCCTATGGAGGGAATGTGTGTAAAAATAGAACATTTAGGAAATTAAATGTAAGTAAGGATACATAAGAGGTTATCTTAAAACACCTTATTATATAGTTATGATAAAGTAAATAATATACCCTGTGGATACTAATGTAAGAGTTCTATGAGTCTAAGTTAATTATAATATGGTTATTTCAAGATGAAAAGTAATTTAACATCTTATGACAAGATTTTTAGATGGTTGTAATTAAAGTTATTCTGAACTAAAGATAAGATAATGAGTTTAGTAATTCGATTAAGTTATAATAAAATGCGTCTACAACACTATGATTCCAATATACAAGATGTAGGTCTTAATTAAGTTAAGGGAAAGACTTGATCATAATGGGTTGTCTAGTAGAATTGTTTAAATACATAATCTTTACATTGTGAGATAATAATATAGTATTCTGAGATGAGTCTATCATAGGTCATAATACAATGTTTATTTTAAATTAAGAATAGAGGTATTGAGCTTAAGATTGTTGTCGAAATTCTTAGATTTAATTATATAACATAAACACATTTATGATATAGAGGTCTCAAAAGTCTTGAATGTGAGGATTGTGGTTAAGTATGAATAAAGTGGATAGGAGTGGACAATTAGCCAATGTTGATCGAATACATTCCTTGATCTTACCACCTTGGGCTATACAACGTTCTCAGATAACACAAAGATTATACATAACATTTAAGTGAGGGCTTAAAAGATAATTGAGACTTTGGAATAAGAGTAAGGAGTTTATTTAAGCGTAACTAGGCTACAAGTGATTGATGGTAGATTATCTTTAATATTCTTCAGAGTACTGTTGATTGTTTGCGCAAGTTGATTAGAACTGCTACAAGCATTACCCAGGTACGATTTCTCGTACTCACTTGTTGTGTTTTGGACTTTTCTGAATGTTTTGTACGATTTTCTCGTACTACGTTATTTTTTTTGCTGATTGACTTGTGGAATTTTTGGAAACGCTAACTGACTTTAAGAGGAACCTTCTAAAAAGGAAATGGTTGTGTGACTGACTCAGCTTGTGTGACTAACTGAGCCTGGATGTGGAACTCACTTGGGTATTGGTTTCTTCTTACTTGGTTCCCGTTAGACATTGGCTGCTTAGGGTTTACGCTTCTGCACTCTGTAGGACTGAGTGTTTTGGTATTGCTCTGGGTAGTTGGTGATCTAGTGGGATTTGGAAAAGGTCAATCTTGGAAATCTTTCTTTCGACGTGCGCGCGTCTTTAATGGTAACAGCAGGGGGCTGTATATCCCTCGCCCATAGGGGCATTGATATTGAACAGCAGGGGGCTGTATATCCCTCGTCCATCAGGACATTTTTAATTTAACAGCAGGGCTGTATATCCCTCGCCCATAGGGGCATTGATATTTGACAGCAGGGGCTGTATATCCCCGTCCACTAGGACATTGAAATTATGACAGCAGGGGCTGTATATCCCTCGTCCATATGGCACTTGATATTGGCGGTGGGGGCCATCTCTCCCAGTTAAATTATTCCACTCTTGAGTTTATTGGTTCTTGGATCTATCTTATGTTTCCTAGTCCTTTGTGACTATCTGAGTCTTTATACTCCAAACGGGAATTGGTTCTAACATCAACAATGGATGCTTACTAACTATGTGGTGTGACTACTTAAGTGGAGGACTTGTTTTGGAAGTTCTTTATCTTTGTCTTGTTTTCCTTTTTCTCTTTAACTTGATTTTTTTTGAAGTGCTTTATCTCTGTTTTACTTTTAAGAGTTTGTTTTCATGTTACTATTTATTTGAAGAGTTATGTTTTATAAGTTTGTTTTTTGGAGAATTGTACCAGTTCCATTCCAGGGAACTGACCCGCCCCTTTGGGGTGGGCTGCTTGGTTTTCATCTT
The DNA here is from genome assembly GCA_023374045.1 of Limonium bicolor. Classification (NCBI taxonomy): domain Eukaryota; kingdom Viridiplantae; phylum Streptophyta; class Magnoliopsida; order Caryophyllales; family Plumbaginaceae; genus Limonium; species Limonium bicolor. The sequence continues at coordinate 221,448,230 of CM041778.1, forward strand.
GCAGGTACAAATTGATTTACAGGTGGCCACGAAGAGAATGAGCGTTTGGGATGGGACTAGGTTTGTGGAGAGCGAATGTGTTTTATTGTTATGTTGTGTTAAGTTTTCTCTCGAAGTCAGACCGTAACTTAGTTATGTAAAGGTTGTAATTGGTGAGGTTGGTACCGGGTGTTTGGAGCCCGATGGTCTGTAGCAACTCTTAGTTTATTTTCCGCTGTTGTTTTATTATTATAAGGGGGTGTTACATTTTTCCAACCAAAATAATATCCTCCTTATATACATCATTCTTGTGTATGTATATATTTACCACGTAGGATTTCCCATGAGTTTAATACACTTTATATTTTAATGTTACTTTTACATCTTTTATTAGATGATTATTCCCATTTGTTGTATTATATTATACAACTTATATTAAGATTATTATCCTAATATAAGTAATATTTTATGTTGTATATTTAAACTCCTAAGGTTTTATTCCATAAACACCTTATTTATAAATCTCATTTATTTATTGTTTGTCACATTTTTAATGTGAATACCTTCTAGTATTAATTCCATTAAACCACCTAAACCATATAATTGTTATAACATTTATAACATTATAGACCATAGTCTAAAATTCATTTTCCAATCTTATATTTTCGGTACAGCCCTTAACTTTATTTAATTCTATTTTGACCACAAAACATTATGTGATGTTATACCTTATACTAATATCATTTGATATGATATTTTTATTTCCTTTAACTTATAACCTATAGTTTTTTATACAAAACTATTTATTATTGCCGCATGGGCACCTTATAAAAACCATATTCTTTTCATAAACCATAGTTTCCTTTATTTACAAAATCCCCCTTTCTTTCAACCATGTTATATATACCATTTAATATAACATTTCTAACTTATAAAATAGTATAACCTATGGTTATTTTTTAAATCTCGAACAGCCCTTGGCTGTTTTATAATTGCCATTTGGCCCAATTTATAACATATAGTTTTATATATCATTAAACCAACCATATTATACACATATCTTAATAAATATTCTTATATATCTTAAAAAATCTCCAAATTTCACCAAAGGGTTATAAATATCCTTATTAACCCATATATTCACGTTTTTTATCATTCCACCATCTATATTTCTCCAAAGTGTCATAATGACATAATAACTATATATTATACATATATAGTTTATTTTAATTCCAAAATCAATCCAATAAATTCCTAAAATTCCTAATAGCCCATGGGTGTTTAAAATACCATTGTACACCCTTTATTTTCGGTAATAACATATTTACCACATATGTTATAAAAATATTACCATTAAGTACTTATCTATTATAAAGCCTTAAATAAGTTATTTAACTTATCTAATTTGGTCAAAACCTATCATATGGTCAAGGTTGACCTCCTTAATATTTCCTTGATCATTAATTCCTAATAATTACGGTTTTAACCCTTAAGTTTTCCAAAACTCTCCATTTAACCCCAAAACTTTATATAATCTTATAACTTTATTTTAAATCCTTTTTAACTCCCAATTTTCGGCCTTATTATTATAAAGCCCCTAAATTTAATTTAATTACACTACACTCTAACCCCTATTCATTTCGGTAATAATTATATATCACCTAAACATAAATAAAAGCTTGTAAATGCATAGATAAATGGCCTAAAGTACATGGCCTTATTACAACATTTGCTCACAAAATAAATTACACATAAATGTCCCAAAAATGCTTGTAAATCTCATCAGCCTCACCATATAATTTTCATTTATTTACCAAACTTCCACATAATGTCTTAAATTTGACATTTATGCTTGTTTAATTAGTTATAAAATTTATAAAACCATTCCTTAATCATTTTAAGGTCAAACATGACCAAATCACCATGTTCCCTCACGGCAATTTAATTAGAAGTAGCTTAAGAACATATTAACTTAGCTAAGTTAATGTTTAAGTGATTTATACCTTGATTTAACTTAGGTAGAGCCTTGTTTGGTTCGCCACCTTAAGGAGAAATTCTCCAACATAAATAAACTGCTAACCGCCGTGATAACGAGAAACTCCTATACATCATACTAAGTCCATAAATCATAAACATCGACAAGTGAGCGTCTACCCAAACCTGAATATACACAACCTTACCATAATACAATTCACCATCCTCATTGCTATACAACATCTCCATGTGTAGTAACAAAAGCAAAACTCCAATTACCCTGTTACCTGCTCTTCAGCTCTAACAATGATCAACAACCTGTAATGGTGTAGTAGCAGCGATAGACGCTGAGTATGCCGGGCCTGGACCCTAATGGTCACTTGTCATTTTAACCATCTTATTATTAGATTGGTTTCATGCTTTACCCATTTTACAGTTATAAACAATACTGTAATAAAAATGTATAATATACATAATCATCCATCCATATATTCTGAAATACCCCAAACCTAAGTATGCTAAGTAAACATCATCATGATGTAGTAAGGCTAAAATATGCCTTAGAAAGATTGGTAGACAATTTAAACCAAGGAAAACACAAGAAAGTGCCTTAAGGGCAATCAGGGCAAAAACGTGCTCTAAGCTTGGAGAGACTTGGGTGAGTACCCAAATATCATGATAAGACCTTAGTAATATTCTAATGGTAATTTTAAATCAATTAGCAAAGAAAACCAAACTTGAAAACAAGTTAAAACACAAAATGTGCTTTAGAAGTCTTAAAGCACGTTTTGAGAAATTGTCCTAGAATGAGTTTTGAGTTTCTAGATGTCCATCATTACCCTTTAATCAACATGTGTACTAATTAGTATCACATTAGGAGGTCTAAATCAATGGGAAATCAAAAATTTCCCGATTATGTGCCTTGATTAGTGAATAGTAACTATTTAGTGCTAGTTAAGACATAAGTCAACATAAGTCAATGAGATGGTCAACCAAGACCATAAATATCTCTAATTACAAGAGGGGGCCGGTTTTGATGTGGTGGGGAGTCACCACATGACTAAGCAAATAAGGGAAAAAGAAGAGATAAGTAAAGGAAGTTACTATTTGCTTTTATAAAGCAAATATCCTTATTAGCCTACCTCTCTCCTCTCTTCTTCATTTCCCTTCTTCTTCCACGGTTTTTCTTCTTGTTTTCTCTGTTCCAAACCGTGCCCAGCCAGCTCCATTCTTGTTCCATCTTCAAATGTCCATAACTTGCTCATTTTAGCTCCAAATCAAAAACTAAACACATATATCTCTTAGTTAGCTCAAGCTCTAGCTTTCTATCTTTACAAAATTGGAAAAGCTTCATTTTGGAGCCATGAGAAA